>JAKSZP010003203.1:0-56628 GCA_022478985.1 Massospora cicadina
GCCTGTACTGGGGTTTTTATTTCTAAAATTCGCAATTTTATGCCTAAGCTTTTATTGCTCCAGCCCCCTCTGCTGGGCTTTAATCACTTTGGCACTTACGGCTAGTTCCCTGACGTTGGCCTGGTGTACCGTGCAAGCCACGCTGGGAACAGGAGAGTTATAGACACTCTCCTTACACTTTTTGTGCAGGAACCATTTAACATTTTTGGGTTGGTCCATCAATTTGGTATATGTTTGCTCTCACCTTTCGCTGCACCAAGTAAGCCTATGTAAGCTACTGGACGCTATCCAGCTTTTTAGGACAGCCTAGAAAACCACAGTGATTATTGTAGACAGGTGGTCAAGGACCAGCCAATCAAAATTGCACCACCCATGTCGCTGAGACCTGCTTTTGCAGAGTCCTGCCTCATAAGAAAGTAGTGTCATGGATGATACGCCCAACTCTTGCCTTCCCCTTCTTGGCAATATTCCCCCCTGAATGAGAGTTGAAGCACCCGTAAGAGCATATTGGATCTAAGCATTTGCTTCCATCCCACAGTTCTTACAGGACGCAACAGGACCCTTCCAAAGTGCATCTCTGGGTTCTGGTGTTGGCTACTCAACCATGTTTCCACGGGTTTTCCTTGGTCACGCCATGAGAAGGTCCCAGCTTACCCTACCTAGCTCCCTCCAATAAATTCTATATTTTCTTTACTAATTTGGTCAAATAATTTTAATAAATTCACCATTATTGATCAACGCCTGTACTCTTACTTAATTGACTATAACATATGCATAAATACACTCAGAGTACCATAATAAAGTGTTTGCTGAGTCAACTATGGCGTTATTTGCCAAATCTAAAACATTTTTTATTTTCATTGATTGATTGGTAAATGAAACTTTGATTGCGCCAATAATGAAAGAACCTTTCTCATTGGCAAGTTTCTATTGATTAATTCTTTCATGCTTTTGGAGATTCTGTACTTTTCCTTTCAACTGACAAGCATATGGCCAAGCAACTTCTTTCACTTTTGGGGTCTATAGCCTTCATCTTTGCTCTGGTAATTGCATTCACATACAAATAACCGCCTGATAGAGAGGATCAGGTGTGTCTTCATCTACAAATTGATTAATGATATCTAGGTCATATCTTAATATGTCAAGAGGGACAGATTTAATTGAAGTATTAGATTCTTCCATATTATACATCTGGCCCTTTTCACAAACATTAGCAAGTTTCCTTTTCTTTGGCCTTCACTAGAGTAATTTGCTATTCAGGCTTCTTATCTTGACATGGATCATTTACATGCCCAAGTGTTAGTATCTTGGGCTTTGTTGGCTCGCTTTAAAGCCCTGGATTACAGCTGCATAGATTATGTAACCTGGCGTTGAGTAGTTGAATGAGATTGATAGACTGGGGCGATAATAGTATGAAGACTACTATTATAGTTGATTGTCCAAAAGCCACGTTGAGAGTAAAGTCCAGCGCTAAACTAGTGCTTCTTCCTCTTGATGATATTTTGATGCTGGTAGGGAATACTTTCCCTATTCCCTTCTCGCAGAGCCAATTGGAGATTTTGATTTTGCTAACCTAAGGATATCTGATCCTTGCACTCTTCTCTTAAGAGTAATGTTTAAAAAAACTAACGTTTTAACAACTAATCTAATAGCAGTTTGAAACTGCTTTTATTAGGGAATAATTTGGGGTTTTTATAGTAGAATCGTCACACAACTTTTCTGCTGTCCTCTGAGAATATTTGTGCTCCTATACTGTTTGACCCTTAGTGTTAGGCACTGAATCTTGTCAGGTACCATTGCTTTGGGTTTTTTAGGCAGCGTAATCCTCGGGCGTTTGGCGGACTGAACAATTGGTATTAGGTACACAAAACTGATTGTTTCAGCCAATAGTTTCCACTCTTCCTACATAATTTGAACGTTTTAGTAGTTTTAAATGACTCCAATCCATCCACTCTGAACAATTCCCTATAATAAGACTATCAAGTATTATCCCATATCGAATTATTGCTTAATTTCATTGGGGAAGATGCTCAACAAAACTATTTATTGATGGCCTCAAATATCATTAGGGATGATGCCTGACAACAATCTATTAGTCATCAACTTCTAATATCATCAGGGATTCCACCTGACAATATTCTCATCAGCCACTATTGCTGACCCTCTACAATTATAACCTAATTGTCAAATCTCATATTTGGTCAAAGGGTTGGATTATGTGGTCATCTGCAATTCTGACACATCTCTCTTCTTGACCAGATATCCAATGAAAGATAGAGCCCTCGGGAATAGAAGCTGTCTCAGCTGGAGCTCATATTTAGTTTGTCATATTTTTATGCCCTCAGCGTAGAGAAGCTCTGTCTGCACTCAATGCCCATATGATCTACTCAGTTCAATGACTTTGTATAAATGATTGCTACCCATTGCCACCTCTTCTCGAGTGCAGTTCCCATGACATTATGCCACGCCAGCCCCATCTTTGCATCAGTTGTGAGAGATCAGCTGATCCACCTGTACAAACCCTAGGACGGGTTGTTGTCACTCTTGCCACTTGTACAAACCCTAGAACAGGTTCCTCTGGCACTCTTGCCATCTATACAAACCCCAGGACGGGTTCTACTGGCACTCTTGCCACCTGTACAAACCCCAGGATGATCACAACATATCGTTGATAGGGACTATTCTGGCGAATCTAGTTTCAGCCCTTCCTGATCCTGCCAAAGCTCAGGACTCATGCCCGCCACTATTCCTTCTTCATGCTAGGATAGGTGGGAATATCACTAGATACATCACTGTTTGAATTAAATTGGTTTTTAATATTTTCTACTTTTTTGTATTTTTATGCATCTTTTTCTCCTTTTTTTAAGTTCAATACTTTAAGTATTTCACGTGGACTCTATTGACTATGTGATCATCCTCAGTATTCTTGATAGTATAGGCATCATTCTCTGACTTGGCAATTATTTTTGAATGGTCCCATCCATAGGGCGTCCAACTTATTTTTTCTCCCAAACCCATGGGTATTGCAATAGGCTACCCTATCACCCACATGGTATTCTTTCAACAGAAGTCAATTCTGGTTGTCCATTTTCATTGCATTGATTCTTATCCTCAATGTCATCTTGAATTCCCAAGATTGTAATTCAATCAGGATATCAGCCAGTCAGGATAGATAATGTTTGGCACTCATCCCCAAAGATGACTCTACTGCTGAATACAATATTGGCGGCAATGCAGCTTTCTGCCCATATAACAGTTTTAATGGCGTTTTCTCAGCCGCCAAATGGGAACTTATATTATAAGCAAAAGTGACCAAACTCAGATATGCACCCCATGCGGAAGTTTTCCCTGCGACCAATTTTTGTAAGGTTGAGGCTAGAGTTGCGTTTACTCTTTCCAACATTCCATTTATTTCTGGACAATAGGGGATGGCTACAACACCGCGGATTCCCATTAATTTATTAATCCTGGGAATCACATGTGAAGTAAAGTTGGTTCCATTGTCACTGAGAATGACTTGAGGGCAACCATGCCAATAGATACCTTGGTCAAGTATAAAATACACCGTACTTATTGCATCTACTTTGCTGAGGGCTTTCGTTTCAACCCATCAGGTTGAGTGATCTATTGCAACGATTATATACTTCACTCCTCCGGTGCTGATGCTTAATGGTCCCATAACAACTATGGACACCGTGTGCCATGCAAAACCTGGGCATACTAGTCAGTACCCTATAATGTTCTTATGCGGCTTGTGCAGCTGACATTCCACACAACAGGCTAAGTAATCTGCACATTGTAGTTGATTGATTCCAAGTAATAATACTGGTGAATAAGATCCACTGTTTTCCTTAGGCCACCATGGCTGACAACCTTGTGAGCATCTCAAATGTTTTCTGATTGTTCCGATGGTTTAGAAAAAACCTGTTTTCCTTTGATCACATTGTATAGTTAATTGTCCTCAGTTGGAATTTCGTTATAAGATTGATTGGGTGCATCAAAAGTTGCTCAACATCTTCAGATAGTCCACCATCAGTGAGGTCATTATTTTGGTTATTAATGCTGCTCACATAATCTGATGCAATCTGTGGTAGGGCTGAAGCGCCGACTGCATGGCTATGAATGCATCAAAATCATCTAGCACTTTTGCACCTGCCAAGATCTGGGCTTCTTGATAAAATCAGTTGGTAAAAATAGCCAGGGTCTCATCTTAGTGGAATCGGATACCCATGAACTCTTGTTTATGATTTGCCATCCAAGTAGGGCTTCCAAACTCAAACATAATGGCTGCTTTTGCTTCTGTTTATGAACAATTATCTCCATTGAGGTGAGATAGCACCAGATTTTGGCAGTCTGTGCTAAGGCATTTTATTCTGGTCACTGCTTTTTGTCAGTCCGCATAGCCAAACATGGTCATCTCAATTAAGTGGAAGAATGCTGGGGAATTATCCTGGTGAAAGGTAAGCAACTTCAGCATATTTTGAAATTCCTCAGTTGCTCCGCTAATAGGAGATCCTGAACCAGCTACTTGAGAAGCCATAGGAGTGACTTCAGGAGTCATTTCTGACACACCAGTGAATGGTTCAGGCATGTTTTGGGGCGGAGAGGTCTTATTGCTTGGTGTTTCACATGCTTTTACTTCGGCATCATTCAATTCAAATTGTTCACAATCACATTGGTGCTTCTCCAACTCCTCTATATGCTTGGTTATTTTTGCCTTCTACTCATGAAACCGTTGGATGCATTCTCTATCTGCTTCCCATTCAGTTTTCTGAAATAAAATTTTCTTTATTAGTTTTCCCTCTATCCGCTTCAAAGAGGGAACTTTTCCATATAGGTCATTATTAACTATTCCTAGTTGTTTGAGAGTTTCCTCCATCTTGATCATATGCTCCTCCTATGTAATAACATTAACCTGAGATGCTGGGTTGAGCATATTTTTATTGACGTCCTGTAGTTCAGCCCAGAGCTTCTGAAGCTCTTCCTTAAAGACATTGTTATTTTAAATTGGCTTTTGACAACTCAATTACCCCCTGTAGTGAGCACCAATGTTAAAATCGTGGGCTTTGTTGGCTCGCTTTTAGCCCTGGATTTCAACTGCACATATTCGTGGATCATGGCGCTGATTATTTGAATGAGATTGTTAGACTGGGGCAATAATAGTATGAAGACTATTATTATAGTTGATTGCCCAAAAGCCACGTTGAGATTAAAGTCCAACGCTAAACTGAAGCTTCTTCCTCTTAAAATACTTTGATGCTGGTAGGGAACACTTTTCCTATTCCCTTCTCACAAAGCCAAGCGGAGATTTTGATATTGCTAACCTAAGGGTATCTTATCCTTGCACTCTTCTCTTAAGTGTAATATTTAAAACAACCAATGTTTAAACAACTAAGCTAATATAAGTTTGAATCTGCTTTTATTAGGGAATAATTTGGGGTTTTTATAGTAGGAATCAGCACACAACTTTTCAGCTATCTACTGAGAATATTTGTGCTCTTATAATGTTTGACCCTTAGTGTTAGGCACCAAATCTCATCAGGTACCGTTGCCTTGGGTTTTTTAGGCAGCATAATCCTTGGGCATTCCGGCGTACCAAACAATTGGTATTAGGTACACAAAACCAATTGTTTTGGCCAATGATTCCACTCTTCCTCCGGCATTTGAACGTTTTGGTAGTTTCCAATGACTCCAATCCATCCATTCTGAACAAACTCCTATAATTCGACTATCAAGTATTATCCCATATCAAATTATTGCTTAATTTAATCGGGTATGATACCCAACAATAATTCATTAGTCATGACTTCTAATGTCATTGAGGATTCTGCCCAAAAATAATATCATCAATTGGCCACTATTGCTGACCCTCTAAAATTATAACCTAATCATCAAATCTCATATTTGGTCAAAGGGTTAGATTATGTGGTCATCTGAAATTCCAATACCAAGTTTATTACATTGGTAGAAAAACAAAATTACATATTATCCGCTTGTTTTGGTTCAATAGGCTTAATTCCCATTACAACATATTTCTGTTGTTCCTAATTAAGCTTGAAAAATTTTACTGTATTCTGAATTCTGGTGGGTTTGACTTTAGAGGTTTGATTAAGTTATTCAATTGTTGCTTCTAGCATATTAAGATAATCCTCCATTTGTGATGTGGATTTTTGGTTTGCAATCACCAAAATAATAGTGTGGTGCAAATTCTGTAGGGCCAAAGCACCGCATGCTTGCTAAGCATGCATCAAAATCTGATAAAAAAACACCAGCCAGGATTTGTAATTCCTGGTAAAATTAGTCAGCAAAATGTTGTTAATATTTCATCCTCTAATAAACTGGATTCCCATAAATCCTAATTACGGTTAGCCATATGCATAAGACTATAAAACTCAGTCATTTTGCTTCTTTATCATCATTGTACATTCAATTATTATCATTAGGTGAGCAATATCAGGTTTTGACTTTCAGTTTCTAAGCAGTTCATCACAATTACTTCTTGGTGCTGTCGCCATATCTGAACATCATCTATTGATTAAGTGGAAAAACGTCAGTGCAATATACCAGTAAAAACATAGGTGATTTTGGAGTGAGAAAAATTCTTCTGCTGCTAAGATGGCAAGAGATTCCTGATTGGCAACCTGACAAACATAATTGTATTTTTCAGGGGTCAGCTCCAAAAAAATTCAGCAAAAACTCCAGGAATATTTCTTGGGGTTTGAACTTTCCCTGCTGACATTTTGTGAATCTTGCTGTTGACTTCATTTACCTCAATCTAGGAATAACCACATTTGTAATTTTTGAGTTCTTTAGGCACTTTAGCATCTGCTCTATGCCTTATGAATCTTATGGAAGCATTCTCTATCTGCTTTTCTCTAATTTTTTAACACAGTAACTCCTGGATTAATTCAGTATCCCTTTATTAAATGAGGCGACCTTACAAAAGATTGTAATTAACCTTTCTGACTTGATTGATTCCCTTTTGGCTTTTGTTTCGCTCATCCAAATTATTTTAAAAATCTAGTGATGCCATATATAACCTTTTCTTTATCGTTGCAATCACTAATTGCAACTGATTTGATTCAGACTAGGTATGTTTAATATTCTCTTTGAGCAGATTAGTGAGCACCCAAAATCAGGTAGTAGTTGGGCTAGCAAAGTAAAGGGTACAAGATCAGTCACCACACCATTTAAAGTTAGAAAACGCCCCATTGACACCAAAGGCCAGGAAAAAAACCAAAGAAAGTGGCGGTGAGTATTGCTCCAGAGATTTTAACTTGGAAAACTAAATGTTACCAATACATTAAAACTCCACATTCCCAGCCCCTGTCATTAGTGGAGCATAGCTACAAGTTTTTTTTGGATATTAATTTAAAGGCACTGTGAGAAAATTTTGTGGTGATGTAAACAATACTTCCCATTTGTCATGTACGTAGAACCTCATTCTATGACCTGGGGTTGGCTATATCTCAGGTTTGGAACCAATAAGCAGCGGGCTAAACTGCACAGACGCGTGTGGCTTTAGATCTCCAAGATGGTCAATGGGTGGTCAAATTGAAGTGCACGGGTGGACCAAATCTAACAAAGTTTTGTTACATTTGACTTTCTCCCCACTATGGTGAAACGCACCTTACTTGAGTTACCTCTTAGATGGATTAAAAAGATATGGGGAATTACACTCTTTCAAAATAAAGTTCTTCATGCTTATGACAGAGCTTAGCACAAAAAAAGCGTTTATAGTGATCACCCCATCTACAGTTATATTGGAAGATTTGACCCAAATACCACACACCGCGGTGTTCTTTAAAGAAGGGCAGAAACTTACCCATTTCACGTTATGGTGGACAGTGTACCCCCTATCAGTACCTTTTAGCATGATTTTGGCCACAAGGCCCAAATATGCCACTCCAAAGAGGGCATTACACAGAACGAAATCCTCCCCAATGCAATGGTAAGTGCCAGATCCCATTATGAGCCAACCATTGACACCGATGTCGCATTCCCTTGGGGTGCACAGGGGTGTTATACTCAGTTCAAACCTGTGTCTGTAACAGATGGGTTTGTCCCGTTTGTTACATTCTGACTCAGATTAGGATTTTCTAAATCTGAGTCATATCGTTTAAAAACATTTTTAGGTTTGGTCGCATCAGACTTTGGGTTGTGCCTCACCTGAGCTGTTAATTAGGCTTGTGTGAGCCTAATTGATAGCTTGGGTGAGGGCCCCAAAGCACTGCCTTTATAAGGTGCACCCGCCTATCCCAAACCTCAGTTTGGAATTCTTACCCTATCATGTCCCTTCTGGGGAGCATTGTCAGTTGCTCCCCAGCTGAGTTCTGGTTGGTGGGTCCCTTTTCATTCCTGAATAAAAATAAAGGTCATTTCAGGGTTCGCATACCTCGCAGCACTGTGATCTTTTTGGGGTGCTCATTTTCAAAGGAGCTTTCATGTGATTGAGTCGACCAATCAAAAATTAATGTGTAACTAATAAGCAGGTGAAATGTTTGGTGCTTGTCAGTGCTCCAAACCTCTTTCCTGCTTTGGTTAGGCTGCTTTGGTTTCTTGTTGGTGCGCCAATGGAAATCATATATGGCGATTAGAACTGGGGTTTTCCGGTTCATGACAGTGTCCCCAAAGAATACAAAAAGACCAATCAAGCCCACAGAACAGCGGCCAAGGAAGCAAGTATGGCCGCGTCCGTGATCACATCTGCTTAAAGCCAGGATTACATTGAGTCATTCAAAGCTAAATTGGCTCAAGAATCCGCTCATCAATCAGATTGGGCCAACCAACCTGCAGCGCAGATGGATGAGTCAGATTTCTCCAAGCAAAAATACCAAGCCCCAATCAAAATCAAATCTACCACCCAATTCTCTCACAAGTATTTGTAAATCTCCAATGATGCACCGCCAGCACAGAAACTTAAAGAGTCAAGACAAATCAGAAAAAACCAAAACCAATGCTAAACTCACTGTGAAGGATGACCTTAAGACCACATAAAAAGCCTCAAATATGCAGTCCAAAACTACTACAGCTGAGAAAGTGGCAAAGGATGGACAAGGGGGCCCTTCCCATAGCACCCAAGGTACGATGGGAGGAGCCTTCACAATAGGTATGTTTAGTATCTCTGGACTCAAGGTCTTGCAATCCTGGACTAGTGTCAAAATTCAAGGATCGCTCACTTGGAAATTAATATTATGCACATCTATTTGGGATGAAATTCCAATGGTTGATCCTCAATAGTGCCTGTAGTTTATGGGATTTAACCATCTATTAACTCACTAGGCCTATTATATTTGCTTTGACTCTTCTGGCCAATACTAGGTGTAATTTTTCCTTTGTAATTGGGAACTTCTTCTGAGGCAGGATTAAGAACAAACTGTGGATTTGGTCCTTCCAGTTTGTTGACACTTCTCCAAGGTTGGGATTTGGGATAGAAAACCAGGAATAGGATAAAATAAATCAACTTTTATTTGAGCTTTTAATAGTAATGGTCATTAGGCCAAGCACTGGTATTTATACCTTTAGGGAATCTCCTGGCCACATTCAAGCACAAAATTTCATCAGCTATTTTGCTACTCAGCTTGGCCTACAACTGAAACCTTTTCTTAGGTTCATTGGTGGCAAAACACTCAAAACACAGGATTTCAGGTACAGAAAATTGCAATAAAAGCATGCAAAATTGTCCTAAGTTCTTCAGGATTTCAATTTCGCCATACTGCTGATGAAAAACACCTTCTGTGAATTTTTGGCCTCAATTGAAAAAATGACACACCTAATTGGGATGTCAGCAGGCCTCTTCCTCGATAGGACTAAGTAACCCCTTTTAGGTGGTCCATGTAAGTGCTATTGTGCCAATTATATGTATTGACATACAAATTTCGCCCTCAGGTAGAAATTGATTAAGTTTTTGTTTGTCTGAAGTCACCGGGATTTTCAGATGTTAACCAGGTTATCCCTAAATAATTTTTTATACAATTGAATTGATTATGTTTTGATAATTGGGACCAATTGCTAGGATTTGATGCATCAGAAATGGCAATAATATGCGAGCATATTTGGGCTGAGCGCCTGAGAAAATACATGATTGAATTGTCATTGAGATAATCAGCCTGAATTTTATAATTGCAAGAGGCATTAGCTCAAGTGTTGATAGGATAATTGGCCTGATCTGATGGTTGTCAAAGGTTTATTTTTGAGTCAACACCAGAATCTGAGATTTCCCCCTCTTAACTTATACATAAGCCCTAAGATTTCTGATTAGCCTATCTTGATTTTTTTTATCAGCCCTAACGCCTAACAAGAAAGAATTTGGTTTTTATTTGATAACTTTGGCTGGACCAGCCGATGAGTCTGAAGAATGACAGCCTGATAACCCATCGAGTCTTAAGTTGATCCCCTCCCCAACCTCAAGTGTGAACTAAAATATCAATTAGAATGAAGCAATTATATAAGCATTTTTTTGCTTTTTGTTTTTTGTTTTTTGATTTTGATTTTGTTTTTGTTTTTGATTTTGTATTTTTATGTTTTTATGTTGTTTTTTCACTTTTTTTAGTTTTCAGAGGTATTTAATGTTTGAATGCTGTGGCTGTTGCCCAATTCCAGGTATGCTGTCAGGCTTGAGCAAATATCTGGGAAGTTATCTGCTAAGGTCTTCATGGGAATAGCTACTTGAACCTTGTTAAGCTTAGGTAAATTGGTTGAAAATCTGGGTTGTAGATCCGAACCCTGATCAATAATTTGCTTTGCATAAGGTTTTAATATTTCTGCTCAGGATTCTTTGGTTATTTTCAAGGGTTTAGTTGCTTTTGCAGTGGCCCAAGTAGTGACCATCATAACATTTTTAGCCATGATATGGTTGATATTTTTCAGCAACATCTTTGGCCCTAAATAGCTCGTCAGGGTCAGGTGAAATGGTTTAGAAATTGGTGGAGTTAAAGCTTTCCGCCTCTACTCTACCTGATCTTTTCTCGCCTCACTGTCACTTTTAATTTCTAGAGCAAAGTTGACCTCAGGCTTTTTATTGGACCGTCTGTAGCATTGGCTACCAAAGTGCTTTATTTGACCACATTTGTATCATGTAATCAGCCCTTTTTGCATTTTTTATTTTACTTTTTGGTTCACATTTTGGAAATTTGTCACCTTGTCGGACATAGTGTTGTTTTTTGGGCCTGAAAACTGAGATTTTTGCTGATCTTTGGCCCGATTAGGTGTATTGAAACTATGGGAACAGCCTATCAAGTAATTGGTGAGCTCTTGGATTTCCAAGCTTCCATTGAATGCAGGCAACATGACATTGTGCAGTTTACGGAAGGGCATAATCACATGCTCCAATGCAATCTTGGCTTCAAACTTATCTATTGCACTGCACCCATGCAGAACTTGTGCCTTATGGAAGAATCTATACGCAAAGCCCTTAATAGTCTCATTCCATTTGAATTCAATATATAGAAGCTCTCTTTTTCAGGTTTCTAGTTTCTAGGGCCCTCCAAACTGTTTGATTATTGCAAGTTTGGCATCTATATAGGATCAATCGTTGCCCAAATAGGGCATAATGAGGTCACAGCTATGGACATTGAGTGAGTTTATTCAGTGCCAATCTTTTATCATGTTCTGATGCTCCTCTCATTGCTTTTTCAAATAACTAGAGGAAAGAGTGAACGTTTCAATACTTATCAAACTTTGGTAAATTCAATGGTTTGAAGTTATCTCGCCCTGTTTCAGCCACAGGGGTTATAATTCATCTTTAGCATCTTGGGGTATCATCGCTCATAATTGGCCCTCTTTCCCGTTGGGAGGTGTCTGGAGTCAGGATTTCTGCCAGTACTCTAGGCATAGAACGGATGTTTGAGATATCAGTTTCTGTATTTGGTGTCAATTTCTGATAATTTGGTTTCATATTATTGCTCTGAACTAAAGGATTCTGATGCCTGAATTCAGCCCTTAGTTTTTCTAAACTGTTTTTTGGCCAAATGGACAGAGCTTTCTCCTACTTTTCTTTTGTCAAAGCTGGGTGAGCATCAGCTGTTTATATTTTTTGAGATTGTCAGGCTTTTCTTCGAATAAAGTTTGATTAGATGCTATGCTCTTAATGTCTTTGCCCATACTATCTACTCAGGAATCTGCAGTTGATAATTGCATTCTGAGTTCCAAGATTTCCTGAGTGATTTCAGTGTTTCTGGCCTGCAATCTCGATATAACTATCCAAATTTTTGAAAATTCCTTGTTATTTAAGGCATCATCCTCATCCCTATTTGGGACCACTAGTTTTGCTGCATGAGTTCCCCCCACGTTGACAAGATTATGGGTGTAGGAGAACCAGCTGTGGAGCCATGTTGACTGGGAAAACAATCTGAGATGAACTGGACTTTAGTTTTCCATATTGACGTAGCTGTTTCATCTGGATAAATCTGCCAAAAATTGTTTACAAGAACCCATGTCAGAGAGTGTCACTGGTTTTGAGTGAGAACAGTTATCAAAATTGAGGATTGCTCACTTGGAAATTAATATCATGCACATCTATTTGGGATGAATTTCCAATGGTTGTTCCTCAATAGTGCCTGTAGTTTATGGGATTCAGATTGTCTATTAACTCACTAGGCCTATTATATTCGCCTCAACACTTATGGCTGATTTCAGGTGTCATTTTCCTTCATAATTGGGAATTTCTTCCAAGGCAGGATTAAATACAAACTGGTGATTCAGTCCTTCCAGTTTGTCAACACTTCTCCAAGGTTGGCATTTTGGGGTAAAAAACCATAAAAGGAATAAAATAAATACAACTTTATTTAAGCTATGTATTAGATTTTGGTCATTAGGCCAGGCGCCGGTATTTATACCTCTAGGGCCTCTCCTGGTTACATTCCAGCAAAAATTACAACAGCTAACTTGCCACTCAGCTCAGCCTACAACTGAAACCTTTTCTTAGGTTCATTGGTGGCAAAATACTTTCAAAAGCAGGAGGATTTCAGGTACAAAAATTGCAATAAAAGCATGCAAAATTGTCCTAAGATCTTCATGATTTCAGTTTCATCATACTGCTGATGAGACACACCTTTTGTGAAATTTTAGCCTCAATTGAAGAAAGTAATGCATCCCTAGTTGAGACGTCAGCAGGCCTCTTCCTTGATAGCACTAATTAACCCCTTTTGGGCGGTCCACATAAGTGCTATCATGCTGATTATGTGTATTGACATAAGAATTTCACCCTCAGGCAGGAAATTGATTACGTTTTTTATTTGTCTGAAGTTCACGGGAATTTCAAATGTTAACCAGGTCATCCCCAGATAATTTTGTATACAATTGAATTGATTGTGTTTTGATAATTGGGACCAATTGCCAGGATTTTATGCATCAGAAATGGCCATAATATGCGAGCATATTTGGGCCAAGCAGCTGTTATATAACACAA
Source organism: Massospora cicadina (assembly GCA_022478985.1). Classification (NCBI taxonomy): domain Eukaryota; kingdom Fungi; phylum Entomophthoromycota; class Entomophthoromycetes; order Entomophthorales; family Entomophthoraceae; genus Massospora; species Massospora cicadina. The sequence goes on from JAKSZP010003203.1 coordinate 13,409, forward strand.
TTGAATTGTCATTTAGATAGTCAGCCTGAATTGTATAATTGCAAGAGGCGTTAGCCCAAACGTTGAAAGGATAATCAGCCTGATCTGATGGTTGTTGAAGGTTTATTTTCGAGTCAACCACCAGAATCTAACAGATAGAAAACTGATTTTCTAAATAATAATTTACCTGTGGATATCCTGGCCATTCAGGAATCCCACTGTCCACACGCTTTTTAGGAAACATGAGCAACCATGCTCCTCACCCTTTCTTTTGGGCACTGCTGTGGGTTGCTTGTAAATGCAACCTATAGTTTAAATTTATTTTCAACAATTTGTACCTCAATGGCCATGTGCTCATAGTGTCCTTTTCTTGGGATGATGAATTGCACACTATTATTATTATCTATGCTCTGACCTGTGTGTGTGCTTGCTGGGAATTCCTCATGGCCGTAACTTCCCTCTTCCTTCCTCTTGATCTGTTTTTGTGAGCTACCTAAACTCTTGGGACAACCTGGTCACCAATTTCTGGACTTCAACGCCTACCCACCACAGGGGCACATCAAACTATGCATTGTAAAAGCCATCTTGGGGCGTTTTTGATACCATCCACAAACATGCACCGCTGCTCCCCAACATGTGTTATTCCAATGTGCACAATGGTCAGTTGAGGTATATCTCCCACATTGACCATATTCTTGCCCCATTGATCTTTTGGTCCCAGATTGCACACTTTATTACAACAAAAATCAATTTCTCCAACCACTTGTTGGTGTTAAGTTACTTCACTTTGTCAAGCCCAGCGGCACAGGTGCCAAAGTGGTGTAAACTTTGTCCAGCCAAGATCATGTCGCCTAGGTTTTCCTCATGGGTAGGCACCAAAACTTCAGCATCAGAGGTTGCCACGCCATTCTTTGCGGACCATCTTACTACCTGGTCAACCTTAAAAGCGAACACCATCTGTCAGGCATGACACCTCTCATTGCAATGCTCCCAGGCTTCCTCAGCAGTCATTATGCGCACAATTGCAGAAGTGGACCACCTGGAATCTAATGTCCCTGCTGCAGGCTACAGCCCGGCTTGAGGTCATAAGTGGGCATAAATTTATGTTCGTCTGAACGCACTGGTAAGACAGCACAAGCATTACATTTGTGTTCAGTTCAAGGCGAAAAATACAATGATGGGTAACATGTGCTCCGCCTATTTTTTTCCTAAAATCTTTGTGCCATGACAGAGCTTGACCTGCACACAGGTGATACGGCCAGACCACTCCATCATAGAAGCTCCAGCTGAAGAGTAAGTCAAAGTTCAAAACTATTACTCCAAATTGTATCAAATTTATCCATTCATTTTTGCCAAAAATAATGAGTTTCATGATGGTGCACATATCCACACTGTTTCCCATTACCTGGAATTGATGAATTTAATTACTTAGGACAAACTCTTGTATGCCATTCATGGTGCACCACACAGAAAATTATCAGGTCCAGATGGGATTCAATATGAGTTCTATAAAATTTATTTTAATTATTTCTACTCTTTGTTGCTAGCCTCAATGAACTAGTGCCTGTTAGAAACGCGCCTCCTTCTGGGGTCCAGGAGGCGTACACAATAATGCTGTATAAAAAAAGAATATAAGCAAGACTTGGCCAACTGGCACCCCATATCACTTAATATACAAATAATAGATCATTTACTAAAATTACGGCCAACCGTCTAGGGGAAGTTGCCTCTTGTATAATCTCCTCTGAGCAATTCAGTTTCATTACCAAGTGGTTATATGGGACAATATACACACTGTAGCCGACGTCTGACAGTCCACGGCTACTGGGGCACTTGTTTTCTTAGACCAGCAGAAGGCTTATTATAAAGCAACTGGGATTATCTCAAAACCTGCCTCCACAAGTTCACTCTCCCCATTGATTCATTGATTGGGCAGTGTTGCTTACAGTTTCCCCACAATTGTTTTGCGAAGCCCTGGCATTATCATTGAAGCTGTTCACCCTCAAAGGGGTCTCCGCCAAGGGGACCCTTTAAGCCCACTCTTTTACAACTTCAGCCTTGACAAACTTTTACACAATGTAGATGCCCATCTTACTGGTGTCCATGTGCAAGGCCATGCACCAGTTAAGCTGCTGGCATTTACTGATGATCTTGTTTGATTGAGGTGTCTAAAAACCAAGATGCACGTGCGCAAGAGGCTACTATCTCAGATTACTCCAGGGTCAGTACTGCTGCACTTAACGCCTCTAAAACCGAAATCATTCTCCTCATCTGGTACCAGCCCACTGATCACCAGTACCCCATTACCCACCTGCTTTGGCAGCTAGCTCTCAGTTTTTCTTGTCCCGCCCACCTATACAGCCCCACTTGCGCTCCCTTTTGTGCAAAGACCCACTGCTGGTCTGGTACTCCATTTGGGAGTGTGGATGGAGGCGGGAGGGTATGCCTCATTGGTGATGGAGCCTTACATCCTAGACAATGTTGCAAGGCACACTGCTTCCTTAAGAGCCCACCAGACTACTCTCCCAGTCTGGGTTGTGCTTTCCAACTCTATGCTCCTGACCAAAGTCTGGTTTGTGGCCCATGCTATCGACTTATCCCCTTCTTTCTTCACCTCTTTAAACGCCCTCCTACAAGGGTGGCTTTGGTTAGGCCGTCCTCCACCTGTGCGCCTGGATGTCATGTTTGGCACTCGCCATAGGGGTGATATGGGCCTGCATAGCTTTGAGGCAAATGCTGCAAAGATACTTGACACCTGGATCGTTGCAGTTAACCCCACACTCTCAGCCCAACACTGGTCACGTTCAGCCCGCTCCAATTTTTCCCAGGCCCTGGTCCTCAGCAATCCTACACACCCCCATTATTTGCTAAACTATCTGGCCACTCATCCCTCTGCTGTGGGGCTGCATGGGTCGTCGCCCCACTTCAAACAAATTCTCCTCACAATGTAGAGTGCTAAGTGTAGAATCAGTATCAGTGGACACACCTCCCAGAGGGGTCGCCCTACTCCCCGTTTTAAACATGTAGTCCATGGGCAAATCATTCTAAACAACTGGGTAACCCAATTTCCCCACCTCTTTGCCCAGGTGGACTACCTTGACTAGCTCAACATCCCAGACTCTTTGGAGATGTAGAAGAACAATTTGTGGTACACACAACATCCTCTTTTACAACCCCAAATTCTCGCCTATTTGTGGAGATGCCTGAGAAAAGTGTACCACACGGCTGAGAGGTCCAATGCCTCTTAATTTTCATGCGTTGTAAGCAGGAATTACAGATCTTTAGTCCATCACTTGAAAGATTGCCTGTCATCACAAGCATTTAGTGTAATGTTATGCACCTCTTTTGCAAGGAGAGTGAGAAGTCTTTTAACCTGTCCAGAAACATATTCGCCTTTTCCATAACCTCCCCTACCCACCCATCGCTATGAGCCTTAATTGTTGCAATAGCGCTATGGACAATCCACACCATTGTCCTTGATAAACTCTCTTGAACTACCTCACCCCTACGTGAAGCTGTGCGTCGCTTCCATTCCCACCTAATGAATCACTTTCAAGCTTAGCTGTTTGGCCACTTGCCTTCCTGCCATCCTGCCAACGCCAGTTGGTGTCATCCTTGTTCCCTGCCTGGTTCCTCTCATCGGATCCTTTCATTAATTTATGTTCAGTTTTGGCCCAGGTCTCCTCTGTCACTCCCCTTCTTCCTTCCACTGGCAGTACCGCTGGTAAAAGGAGGTAGCTACGGCTCTTCTGGGGTGCCCCTCGTTATTTCTTGATGTTTTTCTGTTGGAGTTTATAAGAAGTGTCCATCCCATGGTTGGCCTTCTCAAAATAAAATTTAAAGCTTGTGGTGTTATGTTCAGCGCATACTTGTTAATGGTTTCTGAGTCCCTCCACAGCTTTCTAAGTTCATTCTTGTATGATATTGTTATATTATGTTCTTCTGTATATTTGGCCTGAAACCTAACTACCCTTGAAATGAGCACCAAATGTAAACTTTAGAGCCTGTGGTTACTCAAATATTCCCCTGTAGAGAGCATCAAAAAGTGAACTTTTCAACTAAAGCTACTTGTGGTAGCTTATAATTTTATTGCATAGGTTCTGATGTGTGCGTTGGTATAGATTTGTTATAGTAATAGATTGGGTTGACAATAGTATGAAGATAACTGTCCTAGTTGATATATTCACAAACAACTTAATTATTTTCTCCAACGCTAGACTGGTGCTAACGCTCTCGCTTATATACCTTTAGGGTACTTCTGGAAAGCAATAGAACTTTTCCCTCTGACTCAGCCTCCTGATGGAACTTAATTAATAGTAGGTTTGGGGGTTCTCTCTTCCTCTTTTGATGCAGAAGCCCACGGAGATTTCGCTAGCATTAATAGACAAAGGATTTATTATCCTTCAAATCTAAGCAAAAGAGTAAAATATACACTAAATATATGAATGTCTAACTTAGTATAAGTTTTCAAGTTTTTATCGTTAAGTCTTTTGAGTCTATTTATTTTATAAAAACAAGAAAATTATAGGGGAATTCGGCGCCAAACTCTTATGGCACCTCAAATAGAAATGGAAATGTCACTGATGAATTAACTTTCCATGAGGGCGCTCAACGATGATCTTCCACATTAGTTTAGTCATATTCTGCTACTGACCATCAATGTATCCTTTATGTATTGTGATGAAGAAAGTTTTTCAAAGCCTTTACTTAACCCCATCATGACATTATTATCAGGCTAGCAACCTTCTTAGGTATGGTACCTTTTACCCATTAACAGCAGGTCACATTACCAATAAAGGTTAACTTGCAAGTTGCTTCTAGAAGCGGCATCAACTCCCAGCAACTAATATAATCCATTTAGTCAATTTACGCAAACTCTGATTGATTTCTACAATTAGGTTAAAGTGTCAATAAATTAAATAATCTTGATCCCTTTTTAAATTGTTAGGGATCATCCTCAATAGAACATCAGTAGTCTAGCGAATGAATCTCAATGATTTAGTAAATATCAAATTAAAAAATTTTAAATTGTATTTGAGATAGGTTGACCTGGGGCAATACCGCACAATTTAAGATTAAACAAAAAAATGGGAAAGGAGGAATTAGTAAATATCTCATAAGGAATTATTCTAAACAATAATTATCATCTCCTATGATAACTCACATCCATTATGGAAAATTACCTCCAGAAGATAAAACAGATGGTGTTATAATTGATTATGCTCGATTATGTGGGCATACTGAAATCAAACAATGCTTGAAAGCATTAGAAGAAGCTGTTTCAAAGGAATTTTTTAATTCTTCAATTATGTCCCTTTAATGCCATCAAGAAAGCACTTGGGTCATGCCAATTTTAATAGTTAAAAAAAGAAGGATGAAGTAATCAAGTTGTCATTTATTACCAAAAACTAAATAACATCACAAAAACTCATGTTTACTGCCATGGATTGATGATTTCTTGGAAAGACTAGGAGGTGTGAAACTCTTCTCAGCGATGGACCTCTTTAGTAAGATTGTCAAATTGACATGTCTGAAGAAGGGTACTTATAGCGTGCAATAATAACACGAGATAGCCTATTTCAGCTGAATAGAATGCCTTAAGGGCTATAAAATTCCGGCCACCTTCCACAGAAAGCCATAAACACAATCCTGGGAGATTTAAAGTTGTCAAGAACAAAGGCGTCAGCTAATCAAATTTAAAAAATTAAAAATTAAAACAATTTGACTGGATTATGGAATTATGAGTCAATGGCTGACTCAATTTCAGCTGAGCTGCCATGGTCAACAGTAAATGGCCAATCAGCTCCTGCCGCTGCCTCAATTCTGGTGGATATCCCAGTGTTGGCTGAATCCAAACCATTCGAGGCTCTCAAATGGTTTGATGAGGATGAATGGCCGTACCATGTCAAGCCAGATTTTGCTTTAGAGAAATTTTTGTTGATCATCCTAAATTGTGGCCCTGCTATTTTTGCCCTCTAACTTTTTACCATTTATAAAATTATTAATAAAATGGCAGTTGAAGAAGCAGCTGCCCCTACCAACACCCTACTTTTCCAGCAACTTCAGGGGTTATGGAGCCCAGCTTAAGGGTATTCCTATCCCCAATTTTCCCCATGGTTTTGAGAAAGATGAGAACCTCTTTTCATCTACTCAATGACAATGTCCCATTTAAATGGAATATAGCCTGTTAAGGAGCATTTGATCAGCCTAGTTTGACGCTGTTGGTAATCCCATACTACAGTATCCTTTTATGATCACAAATTCATTATTCAGACCAATGATTTCACACAGAAGTTGGGGTCATCTTATCTCAGATAGGGGAGGATGGCGAAGAACTTCCTTGTGCCTTTGCTAGTAAGACATTAAATATAATGAGAGAAACTTAAGCTGGCTGAACTTCATTCTTGGAGGTCATATATGCTTACAAGCAGTTTAAGAATTTATCTTCATGGAACTCACTTCACTGAGTTATTACCATAATTCCCCTATGATGGTTGAAAAGCTTAGGGAGCTTTAGGACCAATTAGCCTATGGGCGTTGAAACTTCAACCTATAATTACATGGTTGAGCATCATGCAGGGGTTTTCATCAGAACTTCAACTGCCTATCCATACTGCCCATTATTGCACTTAGTTAGGCTGCTGATGAATTTTTTATAAAAACAATCAGTGTAGAGTATGAAGGTGAGCCCAAGTCAATTCAGTAACATTATTGGACTTATAAAAATATAGTGATTGAGAACAAATACTTTACAAGATTATGGAGGGAGAAAAGTATATATACCACAACCAAAATCCTGAATAGAAATCATATTGACCTCCCATAAGGCCATAAGGTAGTTGATTTAAGATTATCAAATGAGCTTTTTGAGAAATACTATTATAAGGTCAATTCATTTTGACATCCAGGGAACGCTAGAGTGCTGTGCATAGTGTCAAGTCAAAAAAGCGTTCGAAAAAGCCATCTCATCAGCTTTTTTAGCCCAGATTTGCCTAGCATACCATGTCTATTAATATTGTTGTTACTCTTCTCAAAGCAATTCAAAGGCCAAGTAAATTAATATTACTGACAACCACTTGACTATATGGTCAAATCTAAGGTTATTTAAGAAACAGGAGCAGCAACTGCAGCCAAGTTCTCTTTTTGGAAACATCCTATAAAAGCATGTGTGTCCACAGATCATGCTTACAACCAATAGAGCTAAATTTACTGGCTATGCCATCACCAAGCTCAACTAGTTTAATGGGACAAAGAGGCGTGCACTCCGCTCATATCATCCTGAAACCAATGGTACAGTAAGCGAGTAAACTAGGCATTGGTGTATAGCATCCAAAAATAAGATTTGAACAAAATGTCTGAATGGAGCGCCTACCTGAGTTCATCTGTGTTTGCCTACAATATCTCCTATCGATCAGCTACCAGATACCACCTTTAGGGTTGCTATATAGAAGACATTCTGCCTTACCATCATTATTATAGTTGCTCCTAGAGGATCCCGGGGAGAAAAATCCTCAATATGTCAAGAAACATACTAATATCTAATTAAGTTGCATGCTCTAGTCTTTAACAACAATTTTTGCTAAGAGACGAGCCAAACATGAAAAGGCTATGCAAAAATGCTACAATTTTGGCTGAGCTTGAAGTAAGCGATGAGGTTCTTTTTTGCAACTCTCTCACATTGGGCTGATTACAGAAGTTATATCATATTTTATAGACTCATTTGAGTTATTGAAAACATCACAATTCACTCATACCTTCAAAGAACTTGGGACTAGCATATATATATATATATATATATATAATACTAGCGGTGCCCAACCCAAGAGGGAGAGGTCATCCATGTATTTTTATTTGAGTTTGTAAAACAAAGTGAAATCTGATAAAATAAAAATACTAGATTGGTGCTGCGGCGTTATTATAGCATTCATATTAGAAAGGGGAAGAGGGTCATGGGTTTTTTTGTTTAGAGCTGGGTTCTTCAGGTAGCAGGCAAAGGCAGACAAAAAGTGGTTGGAGATTCAGCAGAGTGGGGCAGAAGTAGAAACAGGTGAGGGTGCTCCTCGTCAATGAGGCTATCAGTGTGCATCACCTCACCATATTGGGTGAGTTGGTATTTTTCAAAGGTTATAATTTTGGGCATACAAGTGAATAATTAATGCATTGCGGGTTTGAGGGTAGATAAGGTCATAAAGTGTAGGTCACACAATGTCAACGCATGTGCTGCCAGCTGCAAATGGTAATTTTCAATATCAAATTTAGCATCCTAGTGGAGATCTATAGGGAAGTTAGGTATGGGAAAACCCTCGCAAAGTGGCTTAATTGCCATTTGGAGGGCTTGGCGGAGGAGGGGTTAATGGGGGAAGTGGCTTCATTGACATCCTTTTAATGAATATTTTTTTAAATTGGAATCTCTTGTGAGGACAGAAATGGTGGCAGGGGTAAAATTGGGCGGTTGTGCAAAGAATTCTGGGCAGTTGAAACTGGGATTATTTTCATAGGCACATTTAGCATTGTCAATCCATTAATAGCATTGAAAAGATTTACTATTTACAGTGCAGGGCCAGTATCAGGAGTTGATTGGGTGGCAGATGCTTATTGGCCGCTCACAGTGGACCATGAAAAAAATCGCCAATGCCGGAGCTGCCATCTGATCAATAAAAGCTGGTCAGTTAAACCTTGGTTGGGCAGAGAGGTGGGAGCAGCACCCATGGAATTTGAGGGTGGGGGAGGGAGGACTGATCCCCACCCAAAAAGTTATTAAATTCAGTAGAAGAGCATACGCCAGAGGGAAAAGCAGTGGAAGCAGCTCCAGTAGAAAAAGCTAGGCTCTTGAAATTTAAATGGTTAAGAGCAAAGCACAAGGTGCTGATAGTGCAGCCATTTTCAACACACTCCCAGAAGGGATGACAGGTGTGGATATGATCAAGGTGTGGGTGGTACCGTGAGGTGGGTGTCATGACAGAGGGGGCAGATTATCACAAATGTGCAAGACCTGGTGAGACAATTGGCGCCATTGGGGAGCGTGAACTGCAGCATGGAGTCAGCACTTAGACAGTCAAGCCTCCCTAAATTTGTGGAGGAGGCGTTTGGAATAGAGGTGGGAGAACAAGCTGGTGAACTGGTCCACAAGTGTGGCTTCATCTGGAGAGCAAGTTCAGATATCTGGGATGGAATTTTTTTTTATATAACAATAAAATTGTGCTGTTATCATGGCGTGGGCCTAACAAGAGAATCCAAGATCAAAGTACCTTTAAAGGGGTGGAAATCTATAAGTCTTGCAGGTTTCTAAGATACCATGGCCATCTCAATGATGGTCATGCTTGCGTAGAGGAAGAGGTTTTCATACTTGACCTGAAAACTGAAATGCAGGTTGCTCTGAGGGAGCATCAGGGGCTTCTGAGAACTTCCTCGGAACGTGGGAGGTGGTGGGTAGGTACTAAGGCAGATTGTAGTGACCTGAAGTGTGCTTGAGCTAGCTAAGCCAACCTGAGGGCGTTTTCAGCGGTAGTCATGAACGCCAAAAGGCGTCACACTGCACATCATTTAGGGGCAGAAAGCGCAATCAAGTTGAAATTGGCTAGGTTGGCATGTAAAAAAAGTATCTGAGAGTAAAAACTTTTTAAATTAAAAATTTTATTGCTTAATTGATCAAAGCAAAAAAGAGATGTTAGTAAGAGGTTAATTATGACTAGCCATATATACAAACATGTTTTCATGAATTTTATAAAGATATATAAGTTGGTTAATTAAATAAAACATATATATAATAATATCATTTTAAAGATAAAATATGTTAAAGTAATAAAAAAGATAAAAAATAAAGTATAAAATTAAAAAATATCATATATATAAAATAAAAAATACATAAAAATAATAAATTAGTTAATGATTTCTCTTGAAGAGTGGAGGGTAATCTGGACCAAATTTATAAAAAAAACTTGGGTTGAAAACAAGTGCAATAGAAGGCAGCAAGCTCAGAAGCTTGATAAACAGCTACATTCTAACATAATGACAAAAGGCAAAGCTGGCTGTTGACAAATGGTGTGAACTAATCAAAAATCAGAACTTATGTTCTAGTCAAGTGGGGAGAAATGTTAGATTTTGGTGATTCACTCAAAAATAAACTATAAAAAAACCACCAATGCTAGCTGATTACCCTATTGATGAATTGAATGTCGAACATTTGTCCTCCCAGCTGCAAAATAAAAATGTGTTGGGTCAAAATCAGCTGAAATGGGGAAAAGTCGGCCATTTGCAATTTTACTACTCTAATATGAAGGATTTACTGATACTAGCTATTAAATTGGCCAAAGGACTCCAGCCAAATATCATTAGAACCCTGAAACTTGGGGTAACTCAATTTCAGAAAAATCATTGGCAATAAAATTGAGATTGAGAAGTCAGATTACTCTGACCATATGGTGGACCCTGGGGTGTCCATTAGATGGTACTCCCCCAGCCAAACTAGGTACATTTAAGTACTGGCATGGGGACCCCATGCCTTTTATAGGTGTAATGGGGGTCCCCCAAAATAAAAAATTTCTCAGATGAGGATTGGCTGAAGTACATTAAATTGCTACCCCACAGGTACATATTACCAAAAGTTAATTCCCCATCCATTGTTCAGCCAAAGTGAAGTGATTATTCTGATCTTCAATAGGCTGAATGCGTATATTTTCTTATTTAGAATGCAACAAGCCATTCCAAATTTACTATTGAATCCCTTTAACCCTTGATACAGTTTAAATACTGATTAACTAGATATCAAGGGGTCATTTTCTTTCCTTTCCACGCTATTGATTTATATTTTTTAAATTTATTGCGGGGAAGGCCAACCATGGGATGGACACTTCTGAATATGACTCAGGAGAGACAAACTTAGTACAGGGGAGGCACCCCAGAGAAGCGATGCTATCTCTTGTTGCCAGCGGGAACGCCACTTATGGGGAGGGGGAGGGAACGTGTGAAGGGGCCGTAGCCACTATTGAGCACGTGTGGAGGAAGGGGTCTGATTTGATGAACCAGACTGGGAACCAGGAGGAGACCAGCTGTTGGCGACGCAGTGGGAGGTATTTAAACATCCATGCTTAAAATTGGTCCACCAAGTGAGACCGGATCTGTGGACAGCTTCTGGGAGGGTGGGGATGGAGCCAGCGATGTCATCCAAGACAATCGTGTGGATAGTCCACATGGCGATTGCAAACACCAGAGCATGGAGGGAGGGTGGAAGGGGGGAGGCGATTGATGAAGTAAACATATCTCTGACAGACTGAAGGGATGCGTTTGATCCTGGCCCAGCAGATGATGAACTTCGCGCCATATCACTTTAGAGGTGGGGCACTTCTCCAGGCAGTGGAACAGCGTTCCATACTGGCCACACACGACACAGGATGAGTGTAAAGCGTTAGAGCGCTCAGCTGTATGATACACCCGCCTCAGGCAGCGCCACACATGGGAGCGGACTTGAGGCTGCAACAGAGGATGGTGTGCATATTTCCAGATAGTCTTTTGGGTCTCAGTGGAATAAGGGATGTCCATCATGTCCAGGTAGTCCACCCTGGATAGGACATGGGGTCGAATGGGATCATGCCATCATGGATGGGTAGCCCCTGTACCTCTTGTGTGAACTGAGGAGAGGGGCGGCCTCTTTGGGTTGTATGTCTGCTAATACGAATTCTCCACTCTGCACTTCACATGGAGAGTAGGATTTGTTTGTAGTGGGTTTTAGTCCCGTGAGGGCCTGTGGCCGATGGGTGTGAAGCCAGGTATTTCATCAGGGAGTGGGGGTTTGATGGATTGTTGAGGCCCAAGGTTTGGGAGAAGTTGGAGCAAGCTGCGCAGGACCAGTGTTGGGATGGGAGTGTAGGAGTGGTGACGGCCACGATCCAGGTGCCCAGGATCTTGGCAGCATGGGCTTTGAAGTCAAGCAGGACCATGCCACCTTGATGATGAGGGCCAAACATGACCTCTAGCCATACTGGTGGAGGGCGGCCTGACCAAAGCCATCCTTGCAGCAAAGCATACAGGGATTTGAAGAAGCTTGGGGAGAAGGGGATGGCGTGGGCTCCAAACCAGACTTTGGATAGGAGAATAGAGTTGGCAAGAACAACCCTGCCAGTGAGGGTAGTAGGGTGGGCTCTGAGAGAGGCGATTCGCTTCGTCACGTTGTCCATTATATGGCACTACATTACTGCTGACGCATATCTGCTTGCCTCCATCAACACGGCCAGGTGGCGCACCAGTCCTATGGTAGGACGTGGCACGAAGGGGAGCACCAGTGGAGCGGTGTGTGTTGAGTTAGTAAGGCGTGGACTTGGGCGAGCAGATGGGCCAGGTTGGGAACGAATTGCTGGGGCCCAACGGTTCTGAAACTGACCAAGGAGGATGATTTCAGTTTTGGAGGCATTCGGTGCCGCATTGCTTACCCGGGAATATTCCTGGATGAGGGCTTCAAGCGCGCGTGCATCTTTGTTATTATACCCCCACCACGCAATCATCTGCAAATGCCATCATCTTGAATGGGGTTTGGCCTGGCACATGGACCCCAATGAGTTGGGCATTCACATTTCGCAGTAGTGGGTCAAGGCTGAAGTTGTATAAGAGTGGGCTGAGGGGGTCCCCTTTCGCAAGCCCCTTTGAGGGCGGATTACTTCTGTTAGGAAGCCTGGGCCACGCATTGCCATTGTCGCAGATTCTGTGAGCAGCATTACCCAGTTTATGAAGCGGGGGGTAGGCGGAATTGATGGGGGCAGGCCCTTAGGTATTCCCAGTTTACTCTATCATAGGCCTTTTGTTGGTCCAAGAATACTAGTGCCCCAAAGGCTGTGGACCGACATGCATTAGCCATGGAGTGCACTTTATCCCAAATTGACCTTCTGGGGATGAAACCAAATTGTTCTGGAGAGATGGTGGCAGATGCTACAGTCCCTAAACGGTTAGCCATAATTTTTGTTAAAATTTTGGTGTCTGTGTTTGTTAGAGAAATGGGGCGCCAGTTGGCTAAGTCAAGCTTATCCCCTTTCTTGAAGAGTGTGACAGTAAAGGCCTTGTGTCCTCCTGGTAGGAGGCGCGTTTCCAACAGGCTTTGGTTGAGTGAGGCTAGCAGCAATGGGGATATATATTTGAAATATTTTTTAGAACTCATATGGAATGCCATCTGGGCCTGAGCATTTTCGGTTTGGCGCACCATGAATGGCTGTCCATAATTTGTTTAAGTAATTGAATTCATTATTTTTGGGTATTGGAAAATGGTGCGGATATGAGCTCAGTCGAGAAATTCCGCCATTTCAGCTGGCTGAATTGGTTTGGCTCGGTTTAACTCAGAGTAATATTTTTTCATTTCGATTGCCACTTCAGCCAGTGTGTTTGCAATGGAATTATCCGATATTTGCACCTGTGTGCAGGCCACACTCTGGCATGGTGCGAAATTTTTTTTAAAGAAGTATGCGGTGCACTTATCACCTTTAGTGATGCGTGTGGCCCTGTATTGGACACAAACCCGATGTTTGTGTTGCCTTTCGAGTGCATTGAGGTAGGTGGCTGCCTATGCCCACTTCCAGCCCCATGCAGGGCCGTATCCTGTGGCTGGAATGTTGGACTCCAAGTGGGCCAATTCTGCCAGAGCGTGCGAGATAAATGCTGATGTGGCTCATGAGCATCTGGAGGAGAGATGGCGATAGTGGCGGATGGTGTCCTCTTTGAAAGTTGCCCATGTGGAAATGGGGTCCACGCAAAATGGTGCAGCAAACAATTTTGCCAAAGTTGCCTCTTCCACCCACATGGAAAATCCTGGCAACGCGAGCTCGGGGGGGCAGATTTTGCACCAATGTGGGGCTTTTGCAACTGTGATGGGTAAGTGGTAGGTTATCAAGACCATTCGGTGGTCGGAGAATTCATTTTCGCTGTTTTGAAGTGGGAGATGTGGGGTTAGAATTTTGCTGGCACTAGAATAAGGTTGTGCGGGTCATGGACCTTAATTGGCTGTTGTGGACGTGGGGATGCGTCATGTTTTGAGCAGTGGGGCATGTCACGGCAGCGCATCCATTAACCCAAGGGTGGCTTTTAGAACGCGTAGTTCTATGTGACCCTGTGGGGTGTGGGGTGAGGGAGGCCACCGGTCTGTTGGTGAGGTTAGCCAACAGTTCATGTCACCCACTAGGAAAGAATCAGGGGGTATCAGGAGGGATTTGACTGATGAAAAAATTCCTGATGCTCATGTGCACCATTTGGGGCATAGATGTTGATGATTGTGTGCACAACATTGGCCCACGAGAAGGTGACAATGAGCACTCGGCCATTTAGGAATGTTTCTGAGGATGTGAATTTGAAAAAATTATTTTTCTGAATTAGCACCCCACAGTGCTTCAACCAAAAGGATAGGGATAGGAGGAGCATTGTTTTCCAAGCTTCCTCAGAACCTCATGGACAGTGGGACTCCTGGATGGCCAGGATATCCACGGGTAAATTGTGTTGTAAAAAACTCAGTTTCCTAGCCCAGGATGGGGAGGCCTTGAGTCCGGCGACATTCAACATCCCTAGAGTGAAGGTTTCCCCCATCGCACCTTAGGTGCAAGGGGGTGGGCCCCCAGGTCCTCCAGCCTCTTCCAGGTCCCCACCGGCTTTCACAGCAGTATAGGTGTTAGCAGCAATGCTATTGGGGTTTTTCTTAATTTTTGCAAAAAGAGTCACGTTGGCTTTGGCCTTCACTTTTTGTTTTCCTGACATCAGACAAATTTTTTGCGGTGCGGATGAGTTTGGTGCACCATCGAGCAGGTTAAAAAAATTTTTCAGTTGGGATAGGTCCCAAGTCAGTTTTGACCGGAGCTTGGGTATAGCGATTGGGTGAGATCAAATCTCCCATCAGATCCTCGGATTGAGTGGTCTGCTTGGCATGGGCTTCCCAATATGATTAGATGATGGATTCTTGAGTCGCTTCCACCACGAAGGTCTCCATGTCTTCCTGGCATTGTGAGTGTGGGATGGTGGTAGTGGCCTTGGCCGCTTCCTTTGCCGCGGCCCTATGGGCCTGCTTGGCCTTCTTCCACTCCTGCGGGGAGATGGGCTTTACCAATAGGTAGCAGCCTTGTGCTCCCCACAGGAAAGCCTCCTTGGTGCTTGCGGTTGGTTTGTAGTGCGCCTCTCCGCTGGCCATGGCTGCTGAGGGGTGCTCATGGAATGTGACGCCCTCCTTGATGGGGCATGCATGCGCCTTATGGCTGAACGCATCACAGTGGGTGCAAATGGGGGGCGCGCTGTCCATGGTTACCCAGAATGGGTGGGTGGTATGCCCTGCAATATCAATAAAAGTGGAGTGCAGGATCTGGGTTAGGTCCTTTGTGATCTCCTCAGTTGGGGTCAGAACTGCAATGGCTTTGCCGGTGCACAGGTGTGGCATCAGCGTGAAGCATTGCATTTTGAAAGATTGTATTTCACTGTATACGGCGAGACCATCTTTCAGGTGTTGCTCCAAAATGTCACGTTTTACCGTACTAGGCAAAAAGTCAAACGCGAGGAAAATTTGGTTTGATTTTGTTCATCTGGTGCATTTGGTTTCATTGACCCGTTGCCCTTTGGGGAGGTCTACCACTATGCGCACCGCTGCAGCCTCATCTGCTGCTATTTTGCTTTTTAAACCCAGGTCCAGCCAACCATGTGACATGGAGTGAGGTGCAACGTACACCGCAGTCAGGAAAATTTTGTGTACATCTTCACAAAATTTTTCCCATAAGGCCGTTTTTTGGATGTCCAGATACACACGGACTCCAAATTCCACCGATGAAAGTGGCTGGGAGTGTGGCGTGTTGATGTACTAGTTGCATCGTGCTTGCCATGCGAGTATCTCTGGGGAAATTGTGACCGCCGGTTTTTTAGATTTTTGTCTATTCCGCCAGATTCTCCGGGGCGTTTTCAAACGGTGGAGGCCGCGGGCCTTCCGCCTGCTCCTCTTACCTTGCTTGCCCAACTGCTCCCTGACATGGGCGCAGACTAATCTCCTCTGTGAGTTTATCAAACTAGATTTAGTCTTGAATTGAATATGTTGCAAAAGCGTTTGCAATAAGAATGAAAAGTTCCTTTCCACGCTAATATTAAAATTCTTAAAAACCCAGTTTATTTATTGGTGCTTTATTAATAATTTTATATAAACTTTTGTGGAATCCAGTGGCTTAAAAGCACCAGCAAGTAGAAATAATCTGGATTCCTATAAAATGGTGCTCACTACAGCGGACATCTATGCACCAAGAATAGTTGTTCATGAAAAGCAACTAGCAAGCGCTTTATCCGCCTTAAAGAGCTTGATCAATGCCCTTGAAACTCCCCCTTAAAGAAAATTTCACCTCAATGATGGGAGCATAGCTTCATTTTTGTATGTCAATGAATCTGTAATCTAGTACTCATCAGACAAGCAAAAGATAAAACACATCCTCCTTTGCTTAAGTCGTCTATCACAAGAAATGATAGTCCCATACCTGGAAAATCTGCATACCTGGGCAGAGGTGAAAGAGGCTCTCTTAGCTGAGTTTGGTTAAGAGCAGAATCTTAACAGGGATAAACAGGCTTTTATGCGCCTTAGCATGTATTATGGAGAAACAAATGCTGCTTTTACTGAGCAATTTTACCTCACTGCTCAACGGTTGTCAACGTTTAAAATGCTAAACCTGGATGATGCTAGCGCTGCCATGTTAACTGGGATAACTTCTCAACCCTTTCTAGCCAGGCATATCATTTCAGTAAAACGTTACTTCAAAACATACGCAATATAAAGGAGGCTCTGTTAGACGTTTCTGATTTTCATTACTGTGCAACAAAAAAGAAGCTGAAGTTGAACCTTCAGTTCTAACTTTTTTGGAGTTTTTTTCCTGTATAAATAGTCGGGGGTAAGCACACCTGTACCTATCCCCCAGTGAAACCTGCTTCCTCAGTGTGAATCAAAAAAGATATCACTCTCTCCTATAATTCAGAGATTTGTAAGGTAGTTAAGAGCATACTCCCGCACTTGCTCACTAAAGCCACTGTGCATCCCCCTCCAGCTAAGCTGGTAAATGTGCACCCTAAGGCTATACAATCTCCTGTGATCGTCTCCCCTACCTCCATCACGTCCTTTCCAGTTGTTTAGAATACTCTTGGGACGAATCTAAGGGGGTGATGATGATGTGGGCTACCTCTTATTGGGAGCTCCCGCAGAAGTAGAGTTTATGATTAATTGAACACTTAATAAGTAGACAAAACTACCATACCTGAGGAAACGTACCTCAGCCAAATACTTGGATTCTCAAAAGTCACTTAATTTTCCAGCGACGGTGATGAGTTATTATCTGGTTTGATTTGACCTCTTCAGCGGGTTCATACCATGAAATACATTCAAGGATATCTACCCTAATATTTCTCGTAAACTAACCTATACTTTCCAGCTAAAGGATGTCTTGGCCTTGTCTCCTAATTTTGAGGAACACTCACCAAGGTTAAAATAGTTATTCAGAAGATCAGGTTAATGGCCATCCTGGATGCTGGCTCCCCAGTTAATGTGATCTCTACTAAGCTCATAAAAAAGATAAAGCTGGCGCCCAACTTGGAGTATAATCAAGGGTTTGGAACCAAAGGCTCTAATAATGCTCATTCCATTGGGCGTATTCTCCTCTTCCTATTCGAATTGGGAAGCTCATCTTAACAGCCACTGAACTGGCTTTGGACAATAATGCTTATGATATGCTCATAGGTACCCAATTTATGCTCAAGTATGAGGGAATTATCAACATAAAGTAAGGTTTTCTCTTATTACTCAACTATGAAGTCCCTTTAGTATTATTCAATAAAGAGCTCGGCAAGAATGAATACTCTTTCCTGGTTCAATATCCATTTTCTTCTATGACTTCACACTATAACCTCTGGGCGCCACACAAAGACATTGCCCAATTCAGTAGATGCTGGGGACAGTATCCTTTTCTATGCGGCAGATGAGGTATTGATTAATCCTGGTGAACAACAAGTAGTTGCCACAAAAATCTCGCTCCAAATCACACATCACTGTTTGTTGCACCTCGTAAGTATTGAGGGCGTTAGTACTTTGGAGCCTTGGGTATTTTTTGGTGAACAACCCAGCTTACCATAGTACTATTACACTGCTGTTGGGGAACCTCACCGCAAAGGATATAGTTGTAATAAAACACCAGGAGATTGACAGAGGATTTTTAGTCCCTGTAAAGACATTAAACAAATCCAATCCATTGGCTCTACGTTGGCTATGGGCCTTCCAACGGATACCTGGTATGTACCTTACCCAATGTCCATATCTCAAATGAGCTGACACAGATAACTTGATAAAGTTTCACACTCTATTGGAAATATTTAATGAAAAATTCTCCATATCATATAATGACTATGGCTATGAAGGGCTTGGGCCACTCCATTGATTTTGGTGATGCCCATCCCATTCAGTCAAAACCTTACCATAAATCAAAGGTGGAAGACCAGCAGATGATAAAAAAATGTAAACAGTTATCAGACGTGGGGTTAATAGTTCCTTCACAAAGCCCTTGGCCTTCTCCCCTTTTACTCATTAAAAAGAAACTGGAGGTCATCAAATAGTCATGAACTACCACAAGTTAAAAATCATTACATAAAAGGATAATTATCCCTATCCCCTGCATTGATGACGCCCTAGCACAACTCTCAAGATCCAACTTCATCTTTGCAACGGACTTGGCCAATGGCTATTGGCAAATGGACCTTTCTTCTAAGGATTAGGAGAGTTGCACCCTTATCTGTAGTGAGGGTCTCTTCCAACCCACACAATTACTTCAAGGGTTGTGTAATGCAACCCCCCTAGCTTCAGAATGTGATGGATCATATTTTGAAGGACCTAAAGTTAACTTGTGTCATCATCTATCTTGATGACATTATGGTATTCTTATACCTTTCAACCAACATCTTAATCACCTGAATGAGGTGTTATTAAATTTGTGTTAGTCAAATATTAATTTTAAACCTAAAAGTGTACTTTCTTCCAAAGGATTGGATTTCCTTAACCACTCCATTTCCCAAGAAGGAATTCAACCTATACAGGTAAGGTCAAAGCAATTTCAAAAATGCCTCCCCCTAAAAATCTGTGTCAGGATTGGGATCCTGAACAGTTTTCAGTTCTTTTAAAATTAGTGTCATTTTACTAATTTTTTAGTTAATCAAATTCATTTAATTTGATTTTGATTTTTTAATTTACTTTATTTGATTCAATTTGATTTGAAATGAGGCATTTATTTGATTCAATTCAATTCAAATTAAATTATTGTCATCATCCGTTTTTAGGAATTTGCTTTAATTATAGTCGCATTGAGGGTCTTCCTATGCACTTTTGGGGTCATATGGACTCTAAAGCTGAAGTGTATTGTGCAGTACCCTTAATGAATCAATTGCCTTACATCCCTAATCAATTGGGGGTAATCTACCCTTAATATAACTTATATTGCCTTACATCCCTAATCAATTAAGGTAATCTACCCTCAATACAACTTTTATTGTCTTATATCCCTAATCAATTGAGGTAATCTACCCCCTTTCTTATAATATAAATAAACCAGGCTAGCTAAGAGTAATCTTAAGCTAGCATAAAGGATTTTAATATAATTTGATTTTTAAAATCTTTTATATTAGTTATGATTATTTGAAACCTAGTGCTTTTATTGCAGTTCTTCCTATCCATTGTGCTAGTAAATATTGTGATGCCAACTGCCCATGCCTCATGCCACCTCCAAACCGGAACCCATTATTGAACTTATAATTGAATAACTTGCCAAAGGGGAACTTTCACCAAGACCTCAAACGTTCCAGCTATCATGTACCACTATGCACCCCTTTTTCTTCTAGGGTTTATAGTGGTGTACATGATTTTCAATCGTTTTAGAAATCATTTAGGATGTTAATCTCATCTTGCTCACCTTGCACAGGTCCTCATTGTGGGAGTACCAGTGACCACAAAACTAACTATTTTTAATTTCAATGCTTTTTTACTCCATATCATAATGAAAGTCACCTCCAAGCTGGTGCCTTACAATATTATAGCTTACATACTGGGCTGGTTCATTCAGGACAGTTTAGGAGGTTCAGTAATCATCCCTATCAGTATATTATTAATTGTTGCCTCTTGTTTGGGGCTGTGTTTCGTACATGTTTCATAATCTACCACATAGCAATAATAGCTACTAAGCAATGTTACCAACCAACTTATGGTGAACACAATCATTTCTGCCAGTTTCAAACAGTAGTAATGAACAATGTAGCAATGCAACCCACTAGTAGTGAGCATCAAGACATTATGGATATTCTTTCATTAGATTAATCAGAATATGAAGCTGAAACAAGGAGTTTTGTAGCAGATGTAGTGAAAGTCAATCATGTAGCTAAGCAGGTAATTGGAAAACCCCGCCAGTGGTTTGCCAAGGCAAATTTGATGGACCCTGATTTGCGACACAACTACCCACGTTTTTGTCAGGAACTACTTTCTTAAGTCAGTCAATGACTAACATACTTGAAAAGAGTCAACAGATGTATGAACTTCAACAAGGCTCTGATAAAAATAAGGCCCTATTGTGACAAGTTTATCAGTCTAAAGAAACAACTAAACCTGGATAACACAGAAGCATGTTTCCTGATCCAGGAGAAATTGGCCCCACAATATAAGGAATTCCTGGCCCAAAATCAGTTGCCAGAAATTTATAATAACCTAGTAAAGGAATTGTGCTTATGGGAGCGTAAGTTTGAACAGTTACCCAAGGATTTGAAACTCTATGAAAGAACGGGAAGACAATACAAGAATTCCACAGTGGGAGTACATCAAAATAAGGAATTTATTCTAGAACTATGCCTAAAGAAGGAAGAGGATTTAAACTTACATTTAAGGAAAAGAAACGTAGAATTCAAGAGGAAGGTTGTCTATACTGTGGTGATAAGGTTCATCTTGTTGTTGCATGTTTTAAGACTCGTCCACCACCAACTTAACAAGTGAGCAAACTTCTACAAGTCTAGCAAGTATTAGTAGTGATAATAAAGTTTCATCTCAACTCTACGCTACTATTCAGATATACTTGTCCAGTAGGGGCCAAGAAGGTACAACCTGAGCCTTACAGGACACTGGGTCCATGGCCAATTTCATGAATAACAGCATTTTTAAGGCATTACGTGGGGTCTCCTTTAATAATGAGAAGGCCAAATTAGCATATAGGAAAGTATTGGATGTTCAAGTGGCAGACTATCCCTTCAACGTCAACTTTGGAGGATGCAGATTCAGTCATAAATTTTCAGTAATGGACAAGATAACCTTCTTAGTGGTACTTGGTTTTTATGCTGGCAGGAAGCCCATTGTAATATCAACTGGGACAATCTAACTGCCAACTTCAACCAGGGAGTAGTTTCAAGTTCATTAAAGTTACAGACAGTGATGGACTCAATTAGACACCCCTGGCTACGCTCCATTGAGCCACGTGAAAACAATCAGAAAATAAGAAACCTACCCAAGGAGCTACAAGGCTACCAAGATGTATTCAGTGAGGAGAATTGTAGGACCCTGCCACCACGCCGTGATTGTGATTTGAAAAACTGAAAGCATGCCAGGGAAAATTCCTTGTTGAGGGAAGTTTTTCCTACAGCTCACCAACAAGGTTTATTATTTAAACAATATCTCAAAGAAAACTTAGACAATGGATTCATGAGACGGTCAAACTTACCATGCTCATCTCCTTTTTTTTGTCAAGAAAAGAGATGGAGGCCTGAGACCTTGTGTGGTATACTCTAATCTAATCCAATCACAGTGAAAAATAGTTTTCAGTCCCATCAGCAGAACAATTAAATGATAGTTTACAGGGGCTCAGATTTTCACCAAATTGGATCTAAGGAATGCATACAATCAAGTCAGAATTGCAGAAGGACATTAATGGAAGATAGCTGTTAGGACAACCTTTGGACTTTACGAACATCTAGTAATGCCTTTTGGGCTATGTAATGCCCCAATATCCTTTCAAGCCTTGATAACAGAAGTACTGTTCCCCATGTTGAAAGAATTCGTTGTAGTCTACTTGGATTATATCCTCATATACTCTAAGGATATGGGGACCCATGTAGAACATGTGGAGGCAGTGCTCCAGAGACTCAGGAAGTACAACTTGTATGCCAAGTTAGAAAAATGTGAGTTTTTTGAAGAAATGGACTTCCTTGGATATGCCATCTGAGAAGGGGATTTTGCCATTTCGCCTAGCAAGGTATCATAAGTCACAGATTGGCCTCGCCCTACAACAAGAACTAAGCTGCGCGCCTTCCTTGGGCTTGCAAACTTCTTCAGAAAATTTATTCAAAGCTTTTCAGCAATTGCCCTTCCCTTGACAGACCTTACTTCAGACTCAGTACCTTATATTTGGACGCAAAAGGCGCAAGAGTCCTTTGAAGCCTTAAAGGAAGCCTTCACTGCAGCTCTAATTCTTATCAGACCAGATCCAAACAAGAAATTTTTTTTGAGACAGATGGCAACCGACTTCGCCTATGGTACAGTTCTGTTTCAGGAGGGGGAAGATAAGAAAACCCATTCTGTGGCCTTCTTTTCTCAAAAGATTTTAAATTTATTGCGGGGAAGGCCGACCATGGGACGGACACTTCTGAATATGACTCAGACGAGACAAAACTAGTACCAGGGGAAGCACCCCAGAGACGCGATGCTATCTCTTGTTGCCAGCGGGAACGCCACTTATGGGAAGGGGAGGGAACGTGTGTAGGGGGCGTAGCCACTATTGAGCACGTGTGGAGGAAGGGGTCTGATTTGATGAACCAGACTGGGAACCAGGAGGAGACCAGCTGCCGGCGACGTGATGGGAGATATCCAAACATCCACGCTTGAAAGTGATCCACCAAATGAGACCGGAATCTGTGGACAGCTTCAGGGAGGGTGGGGATGGAGCCAGCGATGGCATCCAAGACAATCGTGTGGATAGTCCACATGGCGATTGCAACCACCAGAGCACGAAGGGAGGGTGGGAGGGGGAGGCCATTGATGAAGCAAACATATCTCTTGACAGACTGAAGGGATGTGTTTGATCCTGGCCTAGCAGACTTTGGACTTTGCGCCATATTACTTTAGAGGTGGGGCACTTCTCCAGGCGGTGAAACAGCGTTCCATACTGGCCACACACGACACAGGATGAGTGTAAAGCATTAGAGCGCTCAGCTGTACGTTACACCCGCCTCAGGCAGCGCCACACATGGGAGCGGACTTGAGGCTGCAAAAGAGGATGGTGCGCGTATTTCCAGATAGTCTTTTGGGTCTCAGTGGAATAAGGGATGTCCATCATGTCCAGGTAGTCCACCCTGGATAGAACTTGGGGTCGAATGGGGATCACGCCATCATGAATGGGTAGCCCCTGTACCTCTTGTGTGAACTGAGGAGAGGGCGGCCTCTTTGGGTTGTATGTCCACTAATACGAATTCTCCACTCTGCGCTTCGCATGGAGAGTAGGATTCGTTTGTAGTGGGTTTTGGTCCCGTAGGACCTGTGGCTAATGTGTGTGATGCGAGGTATTTCATCAGGGAGTGGGGGTTTAATGGATTGTTGAGGCCCAAGGCTCGGGAGAAGTTGGAGTGGGCCGCATGGGACCAGTGTTGGGATGGGAGTGTAGGAGCAGTGACGGCCACAATCCAAGTGACTAGGATCTTGGCGGCATGGGCTTTGAAGTCAAGTAGGCCCATGCCACCATGATGATGAGGGCCAAACATGACCTCTAGCCATACTGGTGGAGGGCGGCCTGACCAAAGCCAACCTTGTAGCAAAGCATACAGGGATTTGAAGAAGCTTGGGGAGAAGGGGATGGCGTGGGCTCCAAACCAGACTTTGGATAGGAGCATAGAGTTGGCAAGAACAACCCTGCCAGTGAGGGTAGTAGGGTGGGCTCTGAGAGAGGCGATTCGCTTCGTCACGTTGTCCATTATATGGCACTCCATTACTGCTGACGTGTATCCTCCTGCCTCCAACCACACGCCCAGATGGCATTTCGGTCCTATGGTAGGTCGCGGCACAAAGGGGAGCACCAGTGGAGCGGTGTGTGTTGAGTTGTAAGGCGTGGACTTGGGCGAGCAGATGGGCTAGGTTGGGAACTACTTGCTGGGGCCCAGCAGTTCTGAAACCGACCAAGGAGGATGATTTCGGTTTTGGAGGCGTTCAGTGCCGCGTTGCTTACCCGGGAATATTCCTGGATGAGGGCTTCAAGCGCGTGTGCATCTTTGTTATTAGACACCCCCACCACGCAATCATCTGCAAATGCCATCATATTGACTGGGGTTTGACCTGGCACATGGACCCCAGTGAGTTGGGCATTCACATTTCGCAGTAGTGGGTCAAGGCTGAAGTTGTATAAGAGTGGGCTCAGGGGTCCCCTTGTCGCAGGCCCCTTTGAGGACGGACTACTTCTGTTAGGAAACCTGGGCCACACACAGCCATTGTTGCAGATTCCGTGAGCAGCATCACCCAGTTAATGAAGCGGGGAGGTAGGCAGAATTTCTGGAGGCAGGCCCTAAGGTATTCCTAGTTTACTCTATCATAGGCCTTTTGTTGGTCCAAGAATACAAGTGCCCCAGAGGCCGTGGACTGACACACATTAGCCACAGAGTTCACATTATCCCAAATTGACCTTCTGGGGATGAAACCAAATTGTTCTGGAGAGATGGTGGCAGATGCTACAGTCCCTAAACGGTTAGCCATGATTTTTGTTAAAATTTTGGTGTCTTTTTGTTAGAGAAATGGGGCGCCAGTTGGCTATAAGTCTAGCCTATCCCCTTTCTTGAAGAGTGTGACTGTAAAGGCCTCATGTCCTCCTGGTAGGAGGCGCGTTTCCAACAGGCTTTGGTTGAGTGAGGCTAGCAGCAATGGGGATATATATTTAAAATATTTTTGTAGAACTCATATGGAATGCCATCTGGGCCTGGGCATTTTCGGTTTGGCGCACCGCAAATGGTAGTCCATAATTCGTTTGGAGTAATTAAGTTCATTATTTCTGGGTATTGGAAAACGGTGCAGATATGAGCTCTGTCGAGAAATTCCGCCATTTCGGCTGGCTGAATTGGTTTGGCTTGGTATAACTCGGAGTAATATATTTGCGTTTTGATTGCCACTTCAGCCGGTGTGTCCACAATAGAATTATCCGATCTTTGTACCTGTGTGCAGGCCACGCTCTGGCGTGGTTAAAAAATTTTTTGAAGAAGTATGCGGTGCACTTGTCACCTTTAGTGATGCATGTGACCCTGTATTGGATACAACCCGATGTTTGTGTTGCCTTTCAAGTGCGTTGAGGTGGGCTGCTGCCTCCGCCCACTTCTGGCCCCATGCAGGGCTATATCCTGAGGCTGTAATGTTGGACTCCAAGTGGGCCAATTCTGCCAGTGCACGCGATATAACTGCCGATGTGGCTCGTGAGCGTCTGGATGAGAGATGGCGATAGTGGCAGATGGTGTCTTCTTTGAAAGTTGCCCATGTGGAAATGGGGTCCGCACAAAATGGTGCAACAAACAATTTGCCAAAGTTGCCTCTTCCACCCACGTGGAAAATCCTGGCGATGCAAGCTCTGGGGGGCAGATTTTGCACCAATGTGGGGCCTTTGCAACTGTGATGGGTAAGTGGTATGTTACGGAGACCAGTCAGTGGTTGGAAAATTCCATTTTCGTTGTTTTGAAGTGGGAGATGTGGGATTGGAATTTTGCCGGTGCTAGAATAAGGTCAATGTGGGTCATGGACCTTAATTGGCCATTGTAGACGTGGGGACGCATCATGTTTTTGAGCAGTGGGGCATGTTGCAGCAGCGCATCCATTAACCCAAGGGTGGCTTTTAGAATGCGTAGTTCTACATGACCCTGTGGGGCGTGGGGTGAGGGCGGCCACCGGTCCGTTGGTGAGGTTAGCCAACAGTTCATGTCGCCAATTAGGAAAGAATCAGGGGGTAGTGGGAGGGATTTGACCGATGAGAAAAATTCCTGACGCTCTTGTGCACCATTTGGGGCGTAAATGTTGACGATTGTGTGTGCAACATTGGCCCATGAGAAGGTGACAACAAGCACTCGGTCATTTAGGAATGTTTCTGAAGATGTAAATTTGAAAAAATTGTTTTTCTGAATTAGCACCCCACAGTGCTTTGACCATAAAGGATAGGGATGGTAGGAGCATTGTTTTCCAAGCTTCCTCAGAACCTCGTGGACAGTAGGTTTCCTGGATGGCCAGGATATCCATGGGTAAATTATTTTGTAAAAAACTCAGTTTCCTAGCCCAGGATGGGGAGGCCTTGAGTCCGGCGATATTCAGCATCCCTAGAGTGAAGGTTTCCCCCATTGCACCCTAGGTGTAAGGGGTGGGCCTCCTGGCCCACCAGCCTCTTCCAGGTCCCCACGGGCTTTCACAGCAGTGTGGGTATTAGCAGCAACGCTATCGGGATTTTTGTTAATTTTTGCAGAAAGAGTCACATTGGCTTTGGCCTTTGCTTTTTGTTTTCCTGACGTTGGACGAATTTTTTGTGGTGCGGATAAGTTCAGTGCACCGTCGAGTGGGGCAAAAAAAATTTTTTGGTTGGGATAGGTCCCAAGTCAGTTTCAACTGGGGCTTGGGTGCAGCGATTGGGTGAGATCAAATCTCCCATCAGATCCTCGGATTGAGTGGCCTGTTCAGCTTGGGCCTCCTAATCTGATTGGGTGATGGATTCCTGAGTTGCTTCCGCCGCGAAGGTCTCCATGTCCTTCTGGCGTTGTGAATATGGGATGGTGGTGGTGACCTTGGCCGCTTCCTTGGCTGCGGTCCTATGGGCCTGCTTGGCCTTCTTCTGCTCCTGCGGGGAGATGGGCTTTACCAATAGGTAGCAGCCTTGTGCTCCCCACGGGAAAGCCTCTTTGGTGCTTGCAGTTGATTCGTAGTGTGCCTCTCCGCTGGCCATGGCCGCCGAGGGGTGCTCTTGGAATGTAACGCCCTCTTTGATGGGGCACGCGTGTGCCTTATGGCCAAACGCGTCACAGTGGGTGCAAATGGGGGGCGCGCTGTCCACAGTTACCCGGAATGGGTGGGTGGTGTGCCCTGCGATGTCAATAAAGGTGGAGTGCGGGATCTGGGTTAGGTCCTTCGCGATCTCCTCAGTTGGGGTCAGAACTGCGATGGCTTTGCCAGTGCACAGGTGTGGCATCAGCATGAAATGTTGCATTTCAAAAGATTGTATTTCGCCGTATATGGCGAGACCATCTTTTAGGTGTTGCTCCAAAATGTCACGTTTTACTGTAGTAGGCAAAAAGTCAAACGTGAGAAAAATTTGGTTTGATTTTGTCCATCTGGTGCATTTAGTTTCGATGACCCATTGCCCTTCGGGGAGGTCAACCACTACGCGCACCACTGCAGCCTCATCTGCTGCTATTTTGCTTTTTAAACCCAGGTCCAGCCAACCATGTGACATGGAGTGAGGTGCAACGTACACCGCAGTCAGGAAAATTTTGTGTACATCTTCACAAAATTTTTCCCATAGGGCCATTTTTGGATGTCCAGATACACACGGACTCTGAATTCCACCGACGAAAGTGGCTGGGAATGTGGCGTGTTGATGTACTGGTTGCATCGTGCTTGCCACGTGAGTATCTCTGGGGAAATTGTGACCGCTGGTTTTTTTAGATTTTTTTCTATTCCGCCAGATTCTCCGGGGCGTTTTCAAATGTTAGAGGCCGCGGGCCTTCCGCCTGCTCCTCTTGCCTTGCTTGCCCAACTGCTCCCAGACATGGGCGCAGACTAATCCCCTCTATGAGATTATCAAACTAGATTTAGTCTTGAATTGAATGGGTTGCAAAAGTGTTTGCAACGAGAAAGTTCTTTTCTCAAAAGATGTTGGATGCAGAAAGGAATTACGAGATCTAAGATAAAAACTTTTAGCCATTATTAAGGCTATGGAACAATGGAGACGATACCTAGAAGGGATCAAACACTATGTAATTATTAAAACGGATCATAAAAACCTTCTATATTTTTATTAAAGCCGTAAGATTAGTCAGCGACATGCACAATGGGCTTTATAATTAGCCAAATATGAGTTCTACATTGACTTCAATCCAGAAAGATATAATACTGTTTCCGAATGCACTTAGCAGAAGAGAGGACCATAGTGAAATGATGATGGATATTAAAAGTATAATATTAGACCTGTGATTGAACCAGACAGATATTTGTTTTCTTTTCTAGTCATGCAACAGGCAGAAACTTACTTGTAAAACCAAGTAAAGGAAGCACAAAGGAAGGACTCCAGGTACCAAGATATGCTAAAAGGGGACTATCTTCCTGGAATCCCTCATGCACTGGTGATCAAGGACCAAGCAATATACCTGCAACGTGCATTATGGGTCCCAGATGTACAATCTCATATAAAAGTAATGAAAAGCTTCCGTGACAGTCCAGCTGCAGGTCATGAGGGTCCAAAAAAACACTCAAACGGATTCAATATGATTATTGGTGACCAGGAATGACAAAAGGTGTGAAAGATTAAGTTCATGCCTGTCAAAGATAGTCAAGGAACAAAGTATTTACTCAGAAACCATTTGGGAAAGTTCAACCTTTGCCAATTCCTAGTGGTCCATGGAAAAGCATATCTATGGATATCATAACTGACCTACCTGTAAGTGATGAATATTCTACAATATGGGTGGTAGTGGATGTATTGGCTAAAGCTGCTGAGTTTGTCCCATGTTCTGGGGTCTTTCAGCTGTGGAGGCAGCCAATCTATTCATTAAACATATCTATCCTCACCATGGCTGTACTTCAGTTATCATCTCTGACAGAGGTTCCCAAATTACATCTAAGTTTTGGAGATGGGTTTGCTGATCTGCTGGGTATCAGGCTAAAGCTATCAACTGCCTTCCTTCCACAGACAGATGGACAAACAGAGAGAGTAAGTTAAGTTTTAATGAAATATCTTCGTTCCTATGTAAATTCCAGACAAGACAACTGGTCAAGACTTCTTCCAACGGCCAAATTCAGTTATAAAAGCTCATACCATGCTCTAAGATGACCCCTTCATGGCAAATCATAAGTATGAACCACAGATGATACCAAGATCCACTCAAGATAGCACAGTACCAGCAGCTCATTTTTACGTAAAGAAAAATAGGAGATTTACAACAGGAATTCAAGAATAATATAGCTAAAGCAATACAGAGTTATAAGAAACAAGCTGATGAGAAACGTAGGGATTCTCCAGACTTGAAAGAAAGATCATATGTATACTTAGACACCAAGAACCTTAGAGTGATGCGGCCATCAAGAAAGCTGGGTCCAAGAAGAATTTGACCATTGAAGGTTATAAAGAAAATATCTGATACTACCTACCAGATTCAATTGCCTTCTGGTTCAACAGCACACAACACCTTCCATAAATCACTTTTGACCCCTCAGAGATTGCCTACACTTTTCCATCAACAAAAAGGGCAAAGATCCTTACCAATCATTCTAGATCATGTGGAAGAATATGAGGTGGAAGAGATCATTAAAGAGAGGCTCATCAGAGGGAAGAGACATTTTCTGATCAAATGGAAGATATATCTATAGAAGAGAGCACTTGGGAGCCAAAAGCCTATTTTAAAAATTGCAGAAAGAAGTTGGAATCCTATGAGAAGACAATCTTTAAGGAGGGAGATAGTGTCAGGATTGGGATCCTAAACAATTTTCAGTTCTTTCAAACTGAGTGTCATTTTCCTAATTTTTAGTTAATCAAATTCATTTAATTTGATTTTGATTTTTTAATTTTACATTATTTGATTCAATTTGATTTGATATGAGACATTTATTTGATTCAATTCAATTCAAATTAAATTATTGTCATCATCCGTTTTTAGGAATTTACTTTAATTATAGTCGCATTGAAGGTCTTCCTATGCACTTTTGGGGTCATATGGACTCTAAAACTGAAGTGTATTGTGCAGTACCCTTAATGAATCAATTGCCTTACATCCCTAATCAATTGGGGGTAATCTACCCTTAATATAACATTTTATTGCCTTACATCCCTAATCAAATAAGGTAATCTACCCTCAATGCAACTTTTTATTGTCTTATATCCCTAATCAGTTGAGGTAATCTACCCCCATTTCTTATAATATAAATAAACCAGGCTAGCTAAGAGTAATCTTAAGCTAGCATAAAGGATTTTAATATAATTTGATTTTTAAAATCTTTTATATTAGTTATGATTATTTGGAACCTAGTACTTTTATTGCAGTTCTTCCTATCCATTGTGCTAGTAAATATTGTGATGCCAACTGCCCATGCCTCATGCCACCTCCAAACCGGAACCCATTATTGAACTTATTATTGAATAACTTGCCAAAGGGAGAACCTTTCACCAAGACCTCAAACGTTCCA
Source organism: Massospora cicadina (assembly GCA_022478985.1). Lineage (NCBI taxonomy): Eukaryota > Fungi > Entomophthoromycota > Entomophthoromycetes > Entomophthorales > Entomophthoraceae > Massospora > Massospora cicadina. The sequence goes on from JAKSZP010003203.1 coordinate 43,779, forward strand.
GCTATCATGTACCACTATGCACCCCTTTTTCTTCTAGGGTCTATAGTAGTGTACATGATTCTCAATCGTTTTAGAAATCATTTAGGATGTTAATCTCTTCTTGCTCACCTTGCACAGGTCCTCATTGTGGGAGTACCAGTGACCACAAACCTAACTAGATTTAATTTCAATGCTTTTTTACTCCATATCACAATGAAAGTCAACTCCAAGCTGGTGACTCACACTATGGGATATTCAGGTATTTTTACGGATGATGGGGTATTACCATCAATCCATCTCTAAGTTCACCCAACTTATTGATCCCCTTGTCCACCTATTGACCAAGAATACTCCTTTTAAGCGGGTGCTGAACAGAAGGCCTCTTTTGGGATGTTGATTCATCTTTTACAACAACATCTTATCTTGATGCATCCTGATTATAATAAACTGTTTATCTTGTTTACTGATGCCTCAGACTAAACAATTGGGGCCACCATAGCCCAATTGGATGAAAACGGTGTTGATCATCCCATGCCTTATTTCAGTAAAATGCTTTCAAAAGCGGAATGCAACTACAGCGTTACAAATAAGGTGTGCTTGCCGTTTTGTTAGCTGTAAAGCACTATCGCCCTTTCCTCTATGGGACCACCTTCAATGTAGTACAAACAACGCTTCAATTGAAGCAATTACAGATTATGAAGGATCCTAATGGCTGGTTAGCTCTCTGGGCTCTAAAGCTCCAGTATTATGACATGAAGATTGAACACCGTGCTGGGACTCTTCACATGAATGTTGATGGGTTGACTCAGTTACAAGTCCTTCACTTGAACAATAGTGAGTCAAAGAGGTTACATAATCTCTTAGTGACCTTCAATGACTGGGGGATGAGCAAGCATGTACAGAAAATGTTAGCCTGGCACTCCCATAACACCAAAGTGGAGAATGGGAAGTTGTATAAGCAGGTAGGGGTAAAATGGCTTTCTTACTTTCGGCCCTCAAAACGCATACCTGCTATCATAAAAGCTCACTCCACTCTAGGTCATGGAGGGGCAAAGAAAACTTATGAGTTGATTAAACGTCGGTTTTAATGGGATGGGATTATGGAATCTACCTTTGACGTCTTGGAAGCCAGCCTTAAGTGTAAGAATCAAACCTGTTTCAAGAATAGATATCTGTATCAACCATCTACCCCTCAACAACCGTTCCACACCATCAATCTGGATGTAGTAGGTCCCCTCCCTCAGACTACTAGTGGAAACTGATTCATCCTCACAGCCATTGACCTCTTCGCTAAATGGGTTGAAACCGTGGCTTTTACTGCCTAAATGGTCATGGCCACAGACACATTTTTACATTAAAAATTTTCTCTCAACATGGCTGTCCTCAAATACTACTTTGCAACAATGGTTAGAACTTCACCTCCAGAGTAGTCAAAATCCTAGCCACATCTGTGGGAGCCCAAAAATTTTCTTGGCTCCATATAATCCCTACACCAATGGGATCATGAAAGAATAAAATGGAACCTTAGTTTCCATTCTAAGAAAAATGGCCTCCTCTGACATATTCACTGGGATCAATACATACCCAGTGCTTTTAAGGCATACCGGATTAGCTATCACCAGATTTTAAAAAATGTCTCCATTCCATATCTTGTATGGACGGAAACCAGGGATACATGATATCTTAGCTAAAGATTTATTCTCCTCTATAGTTGAGGAACCTGAGAAAGTCATGAGAAGATTGGCTCAGTGCTAATCAAACTTCATTATGAACCTATGACCAATTTAGCGAAAATAGTGACTAAAGAAGGTCATCCTGCCAATGAGATCCAAACCACACTACCTACATTACAAGTGTTTAACCTGGTATTATACTACCATAACCACATCACACCTAGTAACAGTAAGCTTGGATCAATTTGGGAGGGTCCTTTCACCATGACCTACAAAATAGTCAATGAGTATTCTATAAGGTCCTTGGCTACCAGAATTCATTATTAACCGGGTACATGGCTGATTCCTACGGCCCTATTCTCCCCACAACATTCTTGAGGGGGTGATGTTGGACATTTGCCCTTCCAGCTGAAAAATAAAAAAGTGTTAGGTCAAAATCAGCTGAAAAGGGGATATGTCGGACATTTTTTATGTTTACAATTCTAATATGATGGACCTAGATGATACTAATGAATATATAGGCCAAAGGACCCTGTCCAATATTTGGTGATACCCCACAAATTGGGGTAACATGATTTTAAATACATCACAGGCAATATATTTGAGATTGAGCAGTAAGATTACTCTGATCACATGGTGGGCCCTGGGGTGTCCATTAGATGGTACTCCCCCTGCCAAACTAGGTCCATTCAAGCACTGACATGAGGACCCCATCCCTTTTATAGGTGTGTTGGGGGTCCCCCAAGACAAATATTTTTCTCAGTTGGAGATTGGCTGAAGTACATTAAATTGCTACCTCACAGGTACATATTACCAAAAGTTGGTTCCTCATCCATTGTTCGCCAAAGTGAAGTGAGTATTCTGATCTTCAATAGGCTGAATGCGTATATTTTCTTATTTAGAATGCAACAAGCCATTCCAAATTTACTATTGAATCCCTTTAACCCTTGATACAGTTTAAATACTGATTAACTAGATATCAAGGGGTCATTTTCTTTCCTTTCCACGGTAATAACTTATATTTTTTAAATTTATTGTGGGGAAGGCCAACCATGGGATGGACACTTCTGAATATGACTCAGGAGAGACAAACTTAGTACAGGGGAGGCACCCCAGAGAAGCGATGCTATCTCTTGTTGCCAGCGGGAACGCCACTTATGGGGAGGGGGAGGGAACGTGTGAAGGGGTCGTAGCCACTATTGAGCACGTGTGGAGGAAGGGGTCTGATTTGATGAACCAGACTGGGAACAAGTAGGAGACCAGCTGTCAGCGACGCGGTAGGAGATATCCAAACATCCACGCTTGAAAGTGGTCCACCAGATAAGACCGGAATATTTGGACAGCTTCAGGGAGGGTGGGGATGGAGCCAGCGATGGCATCCAAGACAATCGTGTGGATAGTCCACATGGCGATTGCAACCACCAGAGCACGGAGGGAGGGTGGAAGGGGGAGGCGATTGATGAAGCAAACATATCTCTTGACAGACTGAGGGATGCGTTTGATCCTGGCCTAGCAGACGTTGGACTTCGCGCCATATCACTTTAGAGGTGGGGCACTTCTCCAGGCGGTGGAACAGCGTTCCATACTGGCCACACACGACACAGGATGAGTGTAAAGCGTTAGAGCGCTCAGCTGTATGATACACCAGCCTCAGGCAGCGCCACACATGGGAGCGGACTTGAAGCTGCAACAGAGGATGGTGTGCATATTTCCAGATAGTCTTTTGGGTCTCAGTGGAATAAGGGATGTCCAACATGTCCAGGTAGTCCACCCTGGATAGGACTTGGGGTCGAATGGGGATCACGCCATCATGGATGGGTAGCCCCTGTACCTCTTGTGTGAACTGAGGAGAGGGGCGGCCTCTTCGGGTTGTATGTCCACTAATACGAATTCTCCACTCTGCGCTTCGCATGGAGAGTAGGATTCGTTTGTAGTGGGTTTTAGTCCCGTGAGGACCTGTGGCTGATGCGTGTGATGCGAGGTATTTCATCAGGGAGTGTGGGTTTGATAAATTGTTGAGGCCCAAGGCTCAGGAGAAGTTGGAGTGGCTGCGCGGGACCAGTGTTGGGATGGGAGTGTAGGAGCGGTGACGGCCACGATCCAGGTGCCCAGGATCTTGGCGGCATGGGCTTTGAAGTCAAGCAGGCCCATGCCACCATGATGATGAGGGCCAAACATGACCTCTAGCCGTACTGGTGGAGGGCGGCCTGACCAAAGCCATCCTTGTAGCAAAGCATATATGGATTTGAAGAAGCTTGGGGAGAAGGGGATGGCGTGGGCTCCAAACCAGACTTTGGATAGGAGCATAGAGTTGGCAAGAACAACCCTGCCAGTGAGGGTAGTAGGGTGGGCTCTGAGAGAGGCGATTCGCTTTGTCACGTTGTCCAGTATATGGCACTCCATTACTGCTGACGCATATCCACCTGCCTCCATCCACACGCCCATATGGCGAACCGGTCCTATGGTAGGACGTGGCACAAAGGGAGCACCAGTGGAGCGGTGTGTGTTGAGTTAGTAAGGCGTGGACGTGGGCGAGCAGATGGGCCAGGTTGGGAACTACTTGCTGGGGCCCAAAGTTCTGAAACCGACCAAGGAGGATGATTTCAGTTTTGGAGGCGTTCAGTGCCGCGTTGCTTACCTGGGAATATTCCTGGATAAGGGCTTCAAGCGCGCGTGCATCTTTGTTATTAGACACCCCCACCACGCAATCATCTGCAAATGCCATCATCTTGACTGGGGTTTGGCCTGGCACATGGACCCCAGTGAGGTGGGCATTCACATTTCGCAGTAGTGGGTCAAGGCTGAAGTTGTATAAGAGTGGGCTGAGGGGGTCCCCTTGTCGCAGGCCCCTTTGAGGGCAGACTACTTCCGTTAGGAAGCCTGGGCCACGCACTGCCATTGTTGCAGATTCTGTGAGCAGCATTACCCAGTTTATGAAGTGGGGGGTAGGCGGAATTGTTGGAGGCAGGCCCTAAGGTATTCCCAGTTTACTCTATCATAGGCCTTTTGTTGGTCCAAGAATACAAGTGCCCCAGAGGCTGTGGATTGACACACATTAGCCACAGAGTGCACGTTATCCCAAATAGACCTTCTGGGGATGAAACTGAATTGTTCTGGGAGATGGTGGCAGATGCTACAGTCCCTAAACGGTTAGCCATGATTTTGGTTAAAATTTTGGTGTCTGTGTTTGTTAAAGAAATGGGGTGCCAGTTGGCTAAGTCAAGCCTATCCCCTTTCTTGAAGAGTGTGACAGTAAAGGCCTCATGTCCTCCTGGTAGGAGGCGCATTTCCAACAGGCTTTGGTTGAGTGAGGCTAGCAGCAGTGGGATATATATTTAAAATATTTTTTGTAGAACTCATATGGAATGCCATCTGGGCCAGGGCATTTTCAGTTTGGCGCACTGCGAATGGCTGTCCATAATTTGTTTGGAGTAATTAAATTCATTATTTCCAGGTATCAGAAAATGGTGCAGATATGAGCTCAGTTGAGAAATTCTGCCACTTCAGCCGGCTGAATTGGTTTGGCTCAGTATAATTCGAAGTAATATCTTTGCATTTTGATTGCCACTTTGGCTGGTGTGTCCATAATGGAATTATCCAATCTTTTCACCTGTGTGCAGGCCACGCTCTGGCGTGGTGCAAAAATTTTTTTAAAGAAGTATCCGGTGCACTTGTCGCCTTTAGTGATGTGTGTGGCCCTGTGTTGGACACAAACCCGATGTTTGTGCTGCTTCTAAAAGCGTTGAGGTGGGCGGCTGCCTCCACCCACTTCTGGCCCCATGCAGGGCTATATCCTGTGGCTGGAATGTTGGACTCCAAGTGGGCCAATTCTGCCAGCGCACACGAGATCACCACCAATGTGGCTCGTGAGCGCCTGGAGGAGAGATGGCGATAGTGGCAGATGGTGTCTTCTTTGAAAGTTGCCCATGTGGAAATGGGGTCCATGCAAAACGGTGCAACAAACAATTTTGCCAAAGTTGCCTCTTCTACCCACGTGGAAAATCCTGGCGATGCGAGCTTGGGGGGCGGATTTTACACCAATGTGGGGCTTTTGCAACTGTGATGGGTAAGTGGTATGTTATCAAGACCAGTCAGTGGTCGGAGAATTCCATTTTCGTTGTTTTGAAGTGGGAGATGTGGGGTTGGAATTTTGCTGGCGCTAGAATAAGGTCGATGCGGGTCATGGACCTTAATTGGCCATTGTGGATGTGGGGATGCATCATGTTTTCAAGCAGTGGGGCATGTCGCGGCAGTGTATCTATTAAGCCAAGGGTGGCTTTTAGAATGCGTAGTTCTATGTGACCCTGTGGGGCGTGGGGTGATGGTGGCCACCGGTTCATTGGTGAGGTTAGCCAACAGTTCATGTCGCCAACTAGGAAAGAATCAGGGGGTAGCAGGAGGGATTTGACCGATGAGAAAAATTCCTGATGCTCATGTGCACCATTTGGGGCATAGATGTTGACAATTATGTGCACAACATTGGCCCACGAGAAGGTGACAACGAGCACTCGGCCATTTAGGAATGTTTCTGAGGATGTGAATTTGAAAAAATTATTTTTCTGAATTAGCTCCCCACAGTGCTTCGACCAAAAGGATAGGGATGGTAGGAGCATTGTTTTGCAAGCTTCCTTGGAACCTCGTGGACAGTGGGACTCCTGGATGGCCTGGATATCCACGGGTAAATTGTTTTGTAAAAAACTCAGTTTCCTAACCCAGGGTGGGGAGGCCTTGAGTCCAGCGATATTCAGCATCCCTAGAGTGAAGGTTTCCCCTTCGCACCTTAGGTGCAAGGGGGTGGGCCCCCGGGTCCACCAGCCTCTTCCAGGTCCCCACCAGCTTTCACAGCAGTGTGGGTGTTGTGGGTGTTAGCAGCAATGCTATTGGGGTTTTTGTTAATTTTTGCGGAAAGGGTCATATTGGCTTTGGCCTTCGCTTTTTGTTTTCCTGACATTGGACAAATTTTTTGTGGTGCGGATAAGTTTGGTGCACCGTCAAGCGGGGTAAAAAAATTCTGGTTGGGATAGGTCTTAAGTCAGTTTCAACTGGAGCTTGGGTGCAGCGATTGGGTGAGATCAAATCTCCCATCAGATCCTCGGATTGAGTGGCCCACTTGGCATGGGCCTCCCAATCTGATTGGGTGATGGATTTCTGAGTTGCTTCCACCGTGAAGGTCTCCATGTCCTCCTGGCATTGTGAGTGTGGGATGGTGGTGGTGGCCTTGGCTTCTTCCTTGGCCGCGGCCCTACAGGCCTGCTTGGCCTTCTTCCACTCCTGCGGGGAGATGGGCTTTACTAATAGGTAGCAGCCTTGTGCTCCCCACGGGAAAGCCTCCTTGGTGCTTGCAGTTGGTTTGTAGTGCGCCTCTCCACTGGCCATGGCCGCCGAGGGGTGCTCTTGGAATGTGACACCCTCCTTGATGGGGCATGCATGCATCTTATGGCTGAACGTGTCACAGTGGGTGCAAATGGGGGGTGCGCTGTCCATGGTTACTCGGAATGGGTGGGTGGTATGCCCTGTGATGTCAATAAAGGTGGAGTGCGGGATCTGGGTTAGGTCCTTTGCAATCTCCTCAGTTGGGGTCAGAACTGCGATTGCTTTGCTGGTGCACAGGTGTGACATCAGCATAAAACGTTGCATTTTGAAAGATTGTATTTAACCATATATGGTGAGACCATCTTTCAGGAGTTGCTCCAAAATGTCACGTTTTACTGTAGTAGGCAAAAAGTCAAACATGAGGAAAATTTGGCTTGATTTTATCCATCTGGTGCGTTTGGTTTCAGCTACCTGTTGCCCTTTGGGGAGGTCGACCACTAAACACCGCTGCAGCCTCATCTGCTGCTATTTTGCTTTTGAAACCTAGGTCTAGCCAACCACGTGACATGGAGTGAGGTGCAACGTACGCTGCAGTTGGGAAAATTTTGTGTACATCTTCACAAAGTTTTCCCATAAGGCCGTTTTTTGGATGTCCAGATACTCACAGACTCCGAATTCCACTGACAAAAGTGGCTGGGAGTGTAACGTGTTGATGTACTGGTTGCATCGTGCTTGCCACGCGAGTATCTTTGGGGAAATTGTGACCACCAGTTTTTTTAGATTTTTTTCCTCTCCGCCAGATTCTCTGGGTCGTTTTTGAATGTTAGAGGCCGCGGGCCTTCCGCCTGCTCCTCTTGCCTTGCTTGCCCAACTGATCCCAGACATGGGCGCAGACTAATCCCCTCTATGAGATTATCAAACTAGATTTAGTCTTGAATTGAATGGGTTGCAAAAGTGTTTGCAACGAGAAAGAAAAGTTTTTATTTTTTATATATTATTTTTAATAAACCTTTGTGGATTTAGCGCTGTAAAAGCACCAGCAAGCATAAATAAGCTGGATCCTACATTTAGTAAACCTTTCTCAATTAGCCTTACATTCAAGCAATACAAATCTTAAGAAATTGCACTGGGATTGATACCCAATTACACTCTAAAAATCTCAAGGGCTAATGGAGTCTATAAGTTTGCACCTCATTTTATTACAATCAGTTTTCTTCTTTGATGAAAAGTTTTGTCTTTAATGCTTGAAATCAGCACAATAGCACTTGGACATTGAAAGTCTGAAAGGGAGAACCTAGTGCTATTGAGAGGCCTGCAGACAACCAATCTGGGGTACATCAATAGACTAAAATTAATGCTGCTTTTTCCAGAAACTGTATTTTGCCATCTGTATTACTAAATTTAATATGGGCTGATCCTAGGTAATTTTGCAAATTTTGTAGTTGCAAGTTTTTTTGCCTTAAACCTTACTAATTTAAGAATATTTTGCCACCAATAGATCTAGTAAAGGTCAGTGTTGTATCAATTCTTGGGCTAAACTGAGGTGTAAAATAATTTTTGTAGAAATTTTTGTGCTCAAAATATGGTTAGGAGATGCCCTAGAGTTATAAATACTGGCGCCTGGGCAAGAGTAAAAGTATAAAATAACTATTAAGTATATATTAAGTAGTTCAAAAAAAGATATCAAAGATAAAAAGTCTATACTTTTTTAATTCTATATTTGTATCTCATTACCTGGTTATTTTATCAAAGTTGGTTTCTATTAAAAAGTGCCAAAAAGCTGTTAGGACAAAAATCTACAGCTTGTACCTTTGCCTTTGTTGGTAGAAGTTCCTAAATTTTCACAAACACTATAGCCTAAGGAGAACAGAAGGGTCATATAATTTTAGATAAGCCCAGTGATTTTATGAACGGTTGATATACTATAGGACAATTGGAAATGTGAGGATTTTTCAGCTGAACTTCTTCCCAAATGTTGAGTTTTATGTTATACTAGAGCTCACTGGTGCATGTTTATGCCTAAATTTAAGCAATTAAGGGATGAACATCAAATTATGTTAAAAATAATCAATTATTGATAATATTAAGCTGGGTTTTAAGTAATTTTGTTAGTAATGATAAGGAGTAGAAAACAAACCCTCTTGATATTGGACCCTTTAGTATTTAACTATATGTTGGGGGTTGAGGGAAATTCAATGAGACATTTGGAATATCTTAGCTAGTCTAAACTATGAAATATGGGGCCTTAGCCTATTGAAGCTCAGAAAACTCGCTTCTCTTTAAGCTGAATGATGGAAGGGGTGTATTTTTGGCCAAGACTTACCTATGAGGTAAAAATTTGATAAATCTCAGCCAATCCCCATTTGATAAAATTATCCGCCATGGGGGACTCCTGCCAAGCCTATAAAAGGGGGTGGTCTCCGCATAGGTGCCTTAATGGACCTGATCATGGCTGGGGGAGAGCCATCTGATATGTGCCCCAGGGTCTGCTGCATGGTCGTAGTAATTTGACTACTTGATCTTATGTTTATTGCCCATGAATTATTTGAAATCGTGATATCTCAATTTGTAGGGTTTTACAAAGAATCAGCCAGAGTCTTATGGCAAATAAAATTAATACTATCAATTAAATCAATCTCATTATTATTGTGGACTTGGAAATGTCCAACATTTCCTCTTTTCAGCAGATTTTTACCCGCAACATTCTTATCCTGAAGCCTAGGGGGCAAATGTCTGATACAATTTATATGTGCAGGATTTTAAATAAACAAGTGTGTGATCCCATAGTCTACCATTGCTGGCTCAGTTTTCTTTAAAGATGCCTGATTCTGGATCTATCTATCAGACCTTGTCACAGGCTTCAGTCATATACCTGCTTTCACACAGTCATGAGAAACCTTTAAGATCTCTAACCTTGATTCACCCATTTATTTTTGGGTGTACTCTAGCAGGACAAGGTTTTGGTTACAAATTCACACATGGCCATTGTCAGGCTTCAATCTAAGTTAAGGTAAGCATTGGCTTTAGGTTCCCACCTTGTTGATTATTTACATTGTTTTTTGCTTAGTTAATTAACTATTTAACTATCAACTGATGATATCTTGGGCCTAGAGCAAAAAGCACATTACCTAACTATCAATCAATATTTTCTTGGGTCTAAGGCCTGAAATGATTAGTAACATCTTATAAAGCACTTTTTTCTCCAAAATAATTACAAGTCCATGACCCAAATAATTACAGATAAATAGCTCTGATAGTGCTCCACTGGCAACAAGGTAGGGAAGCTTCCCAAGTTCAGTTTATGATCATCATGATATTAAGCTCAAATTTTTATTGGATGTTTAACTCTTTTATTCACTCCATTGACATCTCATGGCACTTATTCTACCTTACTATTTTTCGATTCCTAAAGGCTGATAAAGGTAACCAATTAACTGTGTTACCATTATTGCTCTCAGCCCAACCTTCATTGATGAAACCTAGTCTACTCCAACCCTAATCTGGACTGTGCTATCACCTCCCACATTCCTGTATATCCTTCCACCTTCACACGTGTTATGCTCCTATTTCTCATCATTTAAAACATTTTCTCCAAAATATTATATTCTTGATTATTTTCTGGTACTATTTAAAGTACCATTTATCTTCTAGAAATTAATTTACCTTTCTTTTATTTACTTTATTAGAAATTATTTTAAAACCTCAGAACCTTTACTTAGTAGGTTAAGTCTCATATTCTCAGAATTTTAGCCAACAAAATTCCTGAATTCATGAGCATTGAGGGACCGCTTTTAAATATAGTTTGTGCTATTAATAAGAAGGCTTATAGAATAACATGACTAGTGAGTTATTCCATTTCCTCTCTGAGCTGCACCAAGAAATTCCAATGGAAATATAATGGATGAATATGGCTTTATACCTGTCGTGAAGTTGACCATGGGCTCCACTAGTGTGCCAGGCCAACCAATATGATGACTGGTTGGCCCTTTGCCCTTTCGCCTTCATTGACAAAACAACCCCTACAAGTTCGCGTCTAAACCACCAATTAACCACCAACAGCTTCGCCTTTAGCCCCAGGTGTCCTCAGCGTGCGGCCTGACAAGTCCTGCCCCCTTCCTGGGCGTCTCAGGCACTTCCACGCTGCCCCACCTTCACAACCCTTCACCAACTGATCTGGTCATGCCCCAGCGAGTCCATCCCCCTTCCTCTGCAGCTATGGCACTTCCGTGCTGCACCCCACAAGGTTGGTGACCTGTCAGAGCATCCACTGGTAGCCAGCTGTCCAAGTTTCCGCCGGTTTCTCATAGGGAGGAGGCATGGGAGCTGGCAGCGCCATCCACTCCAGGCATGATCACCTACACCTATCAGGGATCTCCTATCCCAATTTTTCACTATAGTTGCTCTAAGATACTTCAAACAAACAAAAAAAATGGGCAAACGAGATCAATTTATTAGGAGAGAATGAACGACTATTTATACTACTTTAAGGGCTACTGCACCCAAGTACTCCTTTGCCAATCAAATACTGTAAAACCAATTGGCCACTTGATGCCTCAACTCTATCAGATCATCTCTTTTTTTTTAGTACTAGATGGTCCATCAGATCATCTCTTCATTCATTTATACTTCATAGCGATTCCATCCAGATCCACTCATCTGATCACTGAATATCAATATTAGGTCAATCCATCCTCAGCATAAGTCGCTGGTCAATTGTATATAAATTTGTAACTGAATAAAATTTCAAGCATCCTCAGCATGAGTTGCCGGTTCTCCCAGTTAGTCAGCAGAACCATTTTGTCTGATTCATAGCAGACTCATCAGCTTTCCGTAGAAAACTTTCACAACAATCTTTAGATGGCATTTCATCAGAAAACACAGCTTCCGCCAAACCTAAACTCAATTAAATATATAGTATTAAATAGTATCAAACTAGGCGATTAGCTGGAAATTATACCCTACTAACCAAAACCCCTAATCCTGATACTACTGGAAGGATCCATCTGGTTAAAATCCTGACAATACCAATTTGAGGTTTCTAATAAACCAATAATTCCTCATAAAACTCCAATTGAAGATATGTTGGATGTTTACCAGTGGCAATCTATTAAAAACCCATATTATAAAGATAATTAAAAACCATGTAAAACCAGTATATGGACTAGCTAAAATAACGAAAGGATTACTATGAAAGGTGAGCTGCAATATAGAATGGATGCGCAATATACTCTTCAGAAAACAGAAGCTCTATACAATTACTAACTATGCATATGATGCGGCAATTAAAAGTACATATAAGGATTATATTTTGAGCAAAAGCAATAAAGAAGCACTTAATTAACTATTTTACGTCATATTTAAGATCTATAATACTTATTAAAACACTAGTAAGATTCTGAAAATGCGCTGCCAAAATTATCATATGGCAGGTGAGATTTGAGATAGACTGGTCACACTTGTACTTACTACAGCTGAAGTAATATCAAATCATTAAAGACAAAAAGAGGCCAATAAGGTAACTAAAACAAATCTTACTTTCACTGCTAAACATCATTTTTCAATGATAAATTTTATCTTGAAATTTAGCTCCACTAGAGATATATTCGAATCTAATAGCAAAAAATGGCTGGAAATCCTGCAAAAGTACCTCCCTGACTCGACTGGATGAGTCAAACCCCCTCAAGCATAAAAAACTCTCAGTTTCCAACCTAAGTATAAACCAGATCGCCCACTATCAAGTAGTAGCTGAAAAACAGCCACCTCTGAGATTGCAGTCACTTCGTCAAACATCAGCTTTCCAGATTGTGTCTCTGGAACCTACACACCATCGATATTAGTGTACACAACACTAAATAACCTTATGGGCCCCCTCCTACTATGGAAAA
>JAKSZP010003204.1:0-56496 GCA_022478985.1 Massospora cicadina
GCTGGTGGGCTGCTTGAGTAGTTGGAGGACTGGCTATGGAGTGGCGAAAGCAACTGGTAATGCCGGCACTCCTTAAAGGAGCTCTGGAGGTCTTGGCCCACTATTGGGGTGGGTCGCACTGAAGGATACCATCTGGTTAAGTGTAGGGCAATGTCATGATTTTAACCAGATGGATTCTTTTGATAGTATCAGAATTAAGGGTGTCAGTTAGTCAGGGGTGATTTCCAGCTAATTGCCTAATTCAATACTATTTAATGTTATAAATTAATTTGAGTTTAGGTTTAATGGAATCTGCATTCATTGCCAAAATGTCAATTTGAAGATTGTTGCTGGAGTTTCTAGTGGAAAGCTGATGAATTTATTACAAATTGTCTGAAAATGGTTCTACCAACTAATTCAGAGCACCGCGACTCATGCTGAGGATGCTCAAAGTTATAAATAATTTAATGAATATATATAATCAACTGGAGACTCAAGCCAAGGGTGGATCGACCTAATTTAGAATTTGGTGATCAGATATGTGTATCAGGAGGGAATCGCTATGATGAATTAATAATTAAATTGACACTCTGATAGAGTTCCAGCTTAGATAGCCAAGGGGTTTCAAAGGCGCAGTAGCCTAAGTATATAGTCGTTCATTCCCTCCAAATAAACATCTCTCTTTCACCCACCTTTTCCTAATTGTTTGAAGTAGCAAGAGCCACTAGAGTGGGGAAGGTGGGACAATTAATCCCTGATAGGCGCAGGTGATCACACCTGGAGTGGCTGGCACTGCCAGCTCCCATGCCTCCTCCCTATGAGGAACTGGCGGGAACCTGGCCAGCTGATCATCAATGACAGATGCTGACTGGCCGCCAACTTTGTGGGGTGCAGCTTAGGAGTGCCATAGCTGCCCAAGATGGGGTATGGACTCGCAGGGCATGCCCAGATGGGTTAGTGATTAGTCACTTGGATTGGGCAGTGCAGGAGTGCCTGAGCTTCTCAGGATGGGGGCAGTACTCGCTAGAACACACGCCGAGGACACCTGGGGCTAAGTTGAAGTCGTTGGTGGTTGGTTGGTGGGTTGGACGCGGACTTGTAGGGGTTGGTACACCAATGAAGGCGAAATGGCAAAGGGCCAACCATTCTTCATACTGGTTGGCCTAGCACATTACCGGAGTCTATGGTTGATTTTGTGAAAACCATCATGAAATCTTCGACAATTAGGCTCACCATGGCCTTACACTCCCAGTTTTTATTTTTACAACGCAGCCTCATCCTTTATCCACGACAACTGAGAGGCCATTATCAATAGCCACCAAACAATAAACGAAGTTTGAGGCCAAATCACTGTGTTGGATAGTGGAATATCTAGCTACCTTGAGAGTCAACTTCTTTAAAATATCCAACTCCTTGAGGCTTCTTGGAATCAGATCAAGACCAATTCAAAGATCTGGTACGGACAATGCAACAACGCTATTAGGAGATGTCCTCTCATGACCGCACCTCTGGTTTAAAGGACCTGAAGGGCCTAGGGGGCCCAAAGGTCCCAAAGGATGTGAGGGACCCTTAGAACTTGAAGGTCTCTGTTGGCCTTGAGGGCCCTCAGGCCCCATATCACTTACCCCCAGAGATCCTGATGACCCTTGGCGAAAGGATGTTTTGGCAGCCATATAAGATCAAACATGGAATGTAACCCAGGGATGCAAACTCTGAGTAGATGGAGTCCTCCTCGACCCTAGGGCCTCCATAAAGGCATTATCAGATAAATTGGATAGATTTAGTTCCTTCACCATGCTTACCAATAGTTGTATCTCTCAGCTCAAACAAACCTGTCAAGGGTTCAAGGCCCATCTGACCACCCTCGAGAGTCAGCTTCTCCCTCAGGGCGCCGATATTCAAGCCCTAAAGGAGAAGGTTACTCATAAGGCTTCCATTTCCTCCCTCAACCAAAACTGGGATGATATCCAAAAAGACCTCAAAGCCCAAGATGACATTTGGGCCATCAGGTTTACCATTATTATGTGGAGACTGAGATCTATGAGCTGGCACCAATTCTTGGCGTTAACACCCTCTCCACTCCTCTTTTAACCATCTTTAAACCTAGATTCAAAACAAGGGTTCACCCCTGGCCAGGAAAGCATTGCCTCTTTCCTGTAGGCCTACGAAAGTTCCATGGAAGAAGCTACTCACCAGTAAAAATTGAAGTAGATCCACTCCTTCCTTAACAGCACTGCTCAGGAGATCATTACTCCCCACGTAAAGGAATGCAACACTTGGGAACAGGTCTGTACAGCCTTAATCCAAGCAATAGGCAGCAATCAAATACTGGCTATTTAAAAACAAACATTCATGGGTATCCTTTTTGTTAATGGTGAGAACCCAATGGAGTTCGCCAGCCATTTCTATGCTCAAGCGCAGCCCTTGGTTACCACCAATCATATTACCTTGGATGACGCCATTACCGCTGTTATCTCAGCATGAAGATTTTATCCCAAAATTTAAATTCATATGATCGGCCGAAAGAATGGTTTCACCTGCATTTGAGAAATCAAGGAAGCGATTAACGAGACCCCTGAGTTGACCCTGAACTACAAGGCTACCCTTTAGGTTCCTCCAACTGTCCCCAGATCTATGTTAAAAAAACCAGAAGAATCCTTGACCTCAATGCACCTACTGCAATGGTTTAGACATAGCGAAGACATTCTGGAAATAACTTGCCAAGGAGGCCGGAAAAGTGCCGTCATCAAAAGGGAAGACTCATTCCATGCTTACATCCCTACCATGCCTCAAGAATCATCTGTAACCTCAAACAAACTGGAACTATTGCATCTGAAGTAGAAGTTCTGGTACCTGTTGATAATAAATAGATTGACACTGCTTACTCTTCTTCTGATAACTCTCTCATGTTTCTCACACTACCTCCCCAGTTTGGAAGTTTGGTTACCCACGTTGCAGTTCAAGCTCATAAGATTCCAGATCTTGCCATAGTCAACAGTGGTTCCTCATAAAGATTAAGTCATCCAAGTTGATGAAGAGCATCAAGCTCGCTCTGGAATTGCCACATTATATTGAATACGGAACAGGTGTCCTGTAATGTACCCAATCTATAGGGGCCTATTCTTCCCTACCTATCAGATTTTGGAGCTCTCTGTAAATACTCCCTCTGTCATGCTGGATAACCTGATCTATGGCCTTCTTAAATTTGATTTTCTTTGAGACTACTCAGCAGTATTACATTATTATGACGGATTTTTATTTTCACTGGGGCATTGATCCCCCTAATCTTTTAAACTTCCCATGATTCTAAGGTGGAGGTCAAGGCCTGAGCTTGCCTACTATAGAGTGAGGGCCAAATTGGTCGACTCAAATATCACATAAGGGGCTCTCAGGTACAGCTGCCCACACCTGCTGTTGATGAACAAGAAAGCATGCCGATCTACTTACCTAGGGCGACCATTATACCTTCAAAGTCCTAAGCAATTGCCAACATCTGGGTCCATGTTAAATTCCCTTCATATACTGCTGGAAATCTGAAGCCTAGACAACCCATCTGCTAAGGATGTGCTAACATTTTCAGGAATTCTATATCCAGCTTATGCTGGGTCTATATCAGTGTTTTTGGCTAACCTTACTGAAAAACCCAGAGTAGTAGGCCCAAAAAGTTTCACCGCTTATGTACACCTCCTACCAGTAGAGCTGTTGACGATGTCCGTAGTTTTGGGAACCTAATGGACTTTGGGTTGGAGACGCCCCCATTAGTGGCCCTGTGTGACATCAGTATTATAAAGGATCTCACTAAAGATCAACAAAGCAAAGTTCAAGAATTATTGGAGGAGTATTCAGACCTGTTTTTGGCCTCAACCTATGACTTTGGAAGAATGAACTGGGCTCTACATCATGTGGAGACTGGGGACGCTCCCCCTTTTAGTCCTAACCTTACCAAAAGAGTATGTTTGAAGAAGCCCAGGTGGACGTGGAGCTTAGACATCTATTAGATGCTATCCGCTAATAACTTCTCACAGCCCTTGGGCCTCTATCCTCCTGTTGGTTTGGAAGAAGGATGGCAGCCATTGGTTTGTGATGGACTATTGATGGCTAAATGACATCAACAAGAAGGAAAGTTACCCTTTGCCTAAAAATTGATGACTCTCTCTGAATGCTCATTGAATCGCAGTACTTTTCTTAAATGACCTTACCAGTAGATATTGACAAGTGGAGCTCGCCTTTGAAGATTGAGCCAAGTGTGCGCTCATAGCCAACAAAGGGCTATTTGAGCCCATGAGGATGCCCCAGGGCCTCTGTAATGCGCCAGCCACTTTTTAACGCGCCATGGAAAGAATCATCATGGACTTGAAGCTATCATGTGCCCTTGTCTATTTTGGAGACATCATTGTCTTCTCATGAACTTTCAATGGAAATGTAGAGCATCTTCAGGAAGTTTTTAATCAGCTCTTTAAGGCTTAAATAGAGATCAAACTTTCGAAGTACTTCTTCTTTCCGTTGGAAATGAAATTTCTGGGACACAAGGTCTCAAAGTATGGCATCAAGCCCATACTGGACAAAGTTGGCGCCATAGAAAAGATGTCGCGCCCCCAGAGCCTAAAAGACATTCAAGTATTCCTTGACATGGTGGGTTATTATCATCTGTTTATATCTGTTTTTCTGACCTAGATGAGCCTCTATTTTACCTCCTGCAAAGTAACGTGCCTTTTGAGTGGCGGCTGGAACAAGAACACGCCTTTGAAGCGTTGAGGACTGCTCCCTTTACTAAATCATTTTAGTCCACCCATGTTTTGATTAACCATTCTTTCTGTTCACAGATGCAGTTGATGTCACCGCTGGGGCCATCTTAGCCCAGCATGATGAAAATTCAGATCGACCTAGTGGCCTATTTTAGCAAGACTCTAATTAAGGCCAAACAGAACTATAAGATTGTTGAGCAGGAATGCCTGGCTGTCTTGCTAGCAATCAAAAACTTTACTCCCTATCTATATGGCACCCACTTTACCATCATCACTGATCATTCCTTCTCTAGTGGCTCCAGCAGATGAGGGACCCAAATGGCCATTTAGCCAGATGGGCATCGAGGCTTCAGAGTTATGATTTCACCATTATTTACCATGTGGGTGTGATCCACCATAATGCTGATGGTCTCTCTAGGATGCCGGTGTTGGCTACTTTGACCCCTGAGAAAGGCCAACTGTATGGTCTGATTGGTTGACCTGAACGCTGGGAGTTAGAAACTCCTGATGTCCAAGCTGAGCTTTTAAGGATGACCTGAGACAATGAGATGAAGAATGGACTATTATATAAGAGGGTCAATAAGAAGTGGTCCCTTATGTCCGCTCTTCTTCCTAAACTGACGTTATCTAGAGGGCCATACTACTGTGGGACATGGGGCAGTTAAAAATACCCACGCATGGTTGAAGTCACAATGTTACGGGGACCAAATGGTGGAGACAATATAAGAGGTCCTGGAGGCCTGCATGACTTTCCAATCCCAAAACTGGGTCATTCCCCAATATCAACACTCAGTCATTACCCTTATGGGACCCTCCAATGTCGTTAGCATTGATCTGATAGGCCCTCTTCCCACTGGATTGCAAGGCCATAAATATATCC
Source organism: Massospora cicadina (assembly GCA_022478985.1). Lineage (NCBI taxonomy): Eukaryota > Fungi > Entomophthoromycota > Entomophthoromycetes > Entomophthorales > Entomophthoraceae > Massospora > Massospora cicadina. Next base: position 5,605 of record JAKSZP010003204.1, read on the forward strand.
TCCTAGCCGTGGACCATCTAACCAAATGAGTCGATGTGGTTTTGGTCTCCACTGCCACTGCAAATTCACAGCTCTTTTACTTATTTGATCCGTTTTCATCCAGCATGAGTGCCCCCAAACCTTACTTTCAGATAGGTTGAATTTCACTTCACAGTAGTACAAGAACTTACCTCGCTATTTGGCACTACTCAGAGTGTCGCTGCACCTTACCACCTATCAACTAGTGGGGCGACAGAACACGCTAACGGAATTCTTATCTCCATTTTTACAAAAGATGGCCATCTTGAATCCTGCTCTCTGGAACCACTACCTACCCAGCGCTTTGCTTTCCTACAGTATAAGCTACCACTAAGTCATCAAGATGTCCCCATTTGAAGCCCTATATGGGCATGTACCTCAACTACCAAGTAGCGTCCAGCCATTGCTTGAGACCTCCACACCTGAGAACTCTGATTTAACTATGGGGGCCTTAGCTGATGAATTGTCCAGCTTCAAGACCTAGCCATACAAGGCATTATCAACACCACAAGGAGGGAGACATCCCGATTTAATGTTAGATGACCCTCCTTACCCACTTTCCAATTAGGTGAACTTATTTTCTTTTAAAATCATTGACTAAGAGGTTGACAGAATAAGCTCAACGTTCTTTAGTATGTACCTTATAAGGTCATTCATAATTTGAACTCCAAGTAATCCATTGCCAACATCAATCAATAGACAGTGGTGAGTCAAATGCATGGCTGAACCTCTGGCCCTATACTACCCTCTGACAGGATCTTGAGGGGGGCTTTTTCAGGATTAGAGATGACAAGCGAGCCAAAACCCCTGCACCAAAATCAAGCCTTGACATATTGACTCAAATCATCATGAACGGAACCTTACCCTGAAGGCACCAAAACTAAGTTTAATCAGAAAGCAACATGCATATGAGAATCAACGGAATCACCTTCAGGAATCACATCCCCACCTCCCAAATCAAAAGAGGCGCCGCCCCCACCACTGCAGTCATGAGGACGATGCAGTACAATGAGGGCATCTTCAAGGCGGTGGTCCATAAGGCAGTTAAAGATCCTGATCCTATGATGCCATAAATGTTCCTGAAATTATGTCCCCAAATACCCTATAAATATTGACGCTTTCTAACACTATAAAGTAAAATTACTTTTCTCCATCTTTTCTTTTTTACCTCTCCGCTAATTTTCAGCTTTGAGCCCATTTTTGGACTTTGGTAACAGTTAAGAGAACTGATACGCTGAGAAATACAATTAACCAAGTGAGGTTCATGGAAGGGCAGGAGTGGCTTACATTATCTGCACTAAAAAAGGGATCTTCAATTCAGGGTGATATCATTTGTTTTGAAAAATTCAATGGCAACCTATTAGTGTCTAATCTATGAGGTGCTTTGCAATAATCAGTTCCCATGTGTCGTTGCCTAAATTGATGACATACTAATCCAATTACATAATAATGAGCAACATGCGAAAGTTCTAGAAGCAGTGATGTCATCTTTCCACAAGTCTGGGCTCTTCATGAAGTTCTCCAAGTGCTTAGTCTTCCGTAAGGAGGTGCCTTTCTTATAGAAACTAGCTTTGAAGAATGGCTTTGCATATCTCCCTCGTAAGCTGAGGGATATCCAGTCATGGTCTAGTCTAACTACCTAAAATCTTCTTAAGAGCTTACTCAGGAATGATGGTCTTCTTCAAGAAGTTCTCCCCATTCTTTATTAACTGGCGGCACACCACCATCCACTGATTGGAAAAAATGCTCCCTTTAAGTAGACATGCATATGCTTAAAGGATTTTGAGTCAGTTACAGAGGTCTTCCTTTTATATCCAGTTCTCTGGCATGAGATCACGCCAAGGCCCTTTGTTATGGACTGTGATGAATCTTCAATTGCCATAAAGGCAGTGCTTCTCCAAGATCATGATGGAGTGAGAAACCAAGTGGGTAAGTTATTTGTAACTTTTTGTCCTCAGAGCAATCCTGGGTGATCTATGACAAGAAACTGGCGGCCGTGTCTGGGAACCAAATCACTGGTGATACCTCCTTCAGGGGGCACAGCATGAAATTATACTTAAGACCAACTATAATCTTTTAATTGCTACAGAAAATCTCGGAAAATTTTTCACTACATAGCCTGTACCTATCATGACCCATGAAGTTTTACTTATAAATAAGAGTTCATCAAAAGGTCCTTGAATGTCTTGCCTGACATTCTGAGTAGAAATTCTTCCATGAATTCTTGCATAGATGACATACCCTAACTTAAAATGTTGATCACCCTCAATGGTCCTGATGATGGCTACTCTCTTAGTTTCCTTTTCCAGCCTGCCCTCAGACACGTCCCTCCTTGAACAAATTTTTGTCGCCCAGCTAAACTCCCTGAACAGGTTTAGCTTATATCAAGACCTGAACATAAGTTCCAGAAATTCACCCAATATTTTTTAAAGGGTATGATACTCTTTTTATAAAATATTGTTTGGGTCCCAACCTCCCTTCACGACCAAGTGATTCAAAAGCACCAGTATTTACCTATAGTGTTCGCCCTGGGTTAAAGAAATTCAGAAAATTGGTTGAAAGGCTCTACTACTGGATAGGATCTCTAAAGAGATTCTACATGTGAATCTCCCACTATGTAGTAAGTTATTGCTCTAAATCAGTCAGATCTGAGAAGAAAGGCCACATGTGCCATTGCAACAGGCTGAGGGGCCGTGGACATAAGAGTCTGCCAACTTTTTTGTAGATCTCCATCCCTCCAAGGGTTAAGATGTGATAATGGTGGTTTTCAATTGCTTTACTAAGTTTGCCTTCTTTATTCCTTGTAACACAACAGTCACTTCTGGGGCACTGCATCGCTATTCTTGACACATGTATTAGCTAGTTTTGTCTCACCAAGATTATAGTAAGTGACATTAGACTCTAACTTACCACCAGATTATAGGGTGCCTTTCTTGACTTTCTCTAAAATAAACTTGTTGGTTAACCACTTATCGTCCCCAATTAGATGGTCAACCCATTAGTGTGAGCCAAACCCTATAGCAATACTCCACTTTTATGATGTAGCCAGCCATGACACATGGTCAAATGTCCTCCCACTAGCGCACTTTACTTACAGAGCCCCCATACTTCAATTAGTTTCTCTCCCTTTGAGGCCAATCTAAATACAGCCCCTCATTCCATATTGGTACCCGCTTTACTTCCACAGTCCTAGCAGCAGAGGAACTCCTGACCTACCTATGTAAAACCCAGAATTTTGTAAGGGACCACATGTATAAATCAGTTAAAGAATATAAAAAGTTTGCGGATTGAAAATGCCACCCTGCCCATGACCTTAAAGAAGATCACTTGTCATGTTGGACACCCATCATTGGGACATAAAAGTACCTTTTAGAAAGTTTCATGTAAATGCTCTGGGCCTTATGAAGTATGAAAAAATTTATAAATGTCTCCTTTAGGTTCAAGCCTCCCACCTACTAAAAAAGCACAATATATTCCATGTGACCCAGTTACCCGTTTAAAGGCCACATGCCAACGTTTTTTACCTATCATGGTAGACAATTCCCAAAAGGAAGAAGTAAATGTTTTATTATCTTCCAAGAAGACATGTTTCTATAACCAGTATGTGGTAGCCTGGAAAGGCTTTTACTCTAAGAAAACAGCTGGGTGAGCTCCAAAGATTGCATTAACTGAAAGGAGCTCATTGAAGAGTTTCGCCAGGCCAATCCATATGCTCTAAGCCCCCAAAAATTATTATAGCCATCTTACAATAGAACTCCCCAAAACAACAAAAACTAAGCCTTATAATGCCCCTGGAGAAGAGATCTTTTCCTATTAAAAGAAAAGGATAATGTAAGTACTGATGCATAGTCTCTCCCTCTGGACTGTGAAAAAACACTTCCGTGCATAAAAAGGACCCATAGTCCCTTATGACTCTCCTTGCTCAGCTCAGTAACTTGGCTCATGTGAAAGATGAGAGTTGGAGACCTCTACCCCTAAGGAACCTCTCTATGCCCCCTTTCACTCTTGTACATCTATTGAAAATGATAAAGGGTTTTGCAGTGAGTTGGTCCAGTCCAGGGGCCTCCGGCGGTGCCCTAATGCTTATCCCACACATTTCCAAGCTATCCACTTACCCCAAAGCAACTAATATGTACCCCAAACCTCAGCCAATACTAAAAGAGTCAGACAATCCAAAATTTGGTCTCATCTAATGACAGAAACACAGATTGACACCTCAGATCAACTAATTCGCCCTCAAAGTCATTCTAATTGGTCAACAAGTCATAACGGATTCATGTGGAGTTGGATGTTCCAATTTGTAAATAAAAAATCCACATAAATTGGGTCAATCATTTTTAAATAGTCATTGATCCGCAGACTCCAGTATCAAAAGCTCTATGAGGTTATTATATAAAATGCAAAAGATTTCTGAAAAATAATATCACTCCTTTCAGCCTAGCCTATAAGGATAATTCCTCTTGGGCCACAAGCCCAGAATATTGCTTGCGTCCCCCTCTCCAATTCTTTCCCTCCCCTTCTATAAAGGCAACAGCCCCACCTTTGGACCAGTTTCCGGTTTATTTTCTTTTCATATCTCCCCTAAATAAACTATTTTTATTCTTAGTCTACTTTCTGTGAAATCCGCCCTCCACGCCATACCACTAAGTTTAAGTTAATCTGGTGAAGCACACCAACATCCAAGTAATGGTTCAAATAATCAAGTATTGGGTGTTCTTATCCATTGATCATTTGATTTACCATGCAATAAGCACTCTTGTAAAAACATTTTTTCATAACCACTGATGATATTCTGTCGCGCATGCCATGCATCCCTGCAGACTCAATTTCATTTGTCAATTCACCTTAAATCTACTATTATTATGATCCAATAAAATGCAATAAACAAATGCTGCAAAACTTGGAGGAGTTGACGCCCTCCACGCTCTCCCAACCAGGGGAGTTGCCCCTGTAAGACTCACAGTTGCTCCAATTTCAGCCTTCTGACTTGTTATGAAGGCTTTCAAATGCTTATGAACAAATCTTTTTTTTTATTTGAATATACAATGTTTATTCTCTAAAGTTACTGAGTCTTCTGATTCCCTGTCATTTTGGACTCTACTGAGTAGTAACTCACTGAAATTGTATGGCAGTCTTCTTTCAATCTACTGCATTATGACATCCAATGTTAAGAACCTTACATTCCCTCTTAAATGGTTAAGGGTCACTCCCCCTTGGGGCCTGCACTAGGTCATAAATTTATGTTGGGGCTGTTAGTTTAGTTGCTGCAATGGTAGCTGTATTGGGTGAGGAAATAAATGTACTTTTAAATTTTCTTGGGGAACACTGAGATCACTCGTGGCAATAGTACACTCTTTGGAAAAGACAAAGCTAATATCATGCTCAGATACACAAAGCAGCATGTAGTTGGGACAACATTTAGCTCTTCATGAACTCAATTTTTAACTCAGAACTCTGTAATGCCTTCCAATATAGTATTCTCTATATTTTCAGATTTTGGCCTTTGAAAGGAAAATAGAGGAAGTTTGGAATGGATTATAATTTTCATAATAAGGTGGTAGAATTAATTAAAATTCACCCTTATGAATATTTTTATAGTAATTGTTTCACAAATTTCCAAGCCAGTTTCCAATATGTAATCTTATGATGTAGTTTCTTAGTTTCTTCCCAGACAAAATCAACCATCTGATAGTTGGTGGCTGCTTAGTGATTCTTATCAGCAAACCCCTTGCTATTGTTTGCTAATTTCATAATCTGTTTCTAAGCCTGTTAATGAATGTTTTTAATGTGGAAGGAAAAGTCCTCTGCCTTTTGTATACCACTATGGATCCTAGGTACAATTATAAAGGAGTGGCTATACAAGATGTTAGAAGACATAGGTGAAACCCCTCATGGTTTATCTAATAAAAATGTTGTAGGAATTCTAGGCTAAGAGAAGGTTGAATGCATATGTGTCCTGGGTCACAGTATTGTATCAAAGATAATGCTTGAGCAACTAGTCTGTTCTCTCAGTATGACTGCTGGATAGGAAATGTTAGGCTGATGACATTATGGTTTTTTAGATTCCACACAGCGCTTCTCAGGTTCTTGAGTTAAATAGGGGCACTTGGTCACTAAATGTTTCTTCATCAAAAATTTAGAAAAAAGAATCACGAACAACTATGCCATATCCTTGGCTGAAGCTGTCATCGAACAGATGATACAGTGGTGTATTTCATAAAGATATATAATACCATGACCTTGCTAAAGCATTAGAACTATTAGGCTCAATATTAGGTCCACTGAGAGGGAGATCCATAGACCTCCACTTGCTGCAAGAGTGCAGGAGATCATTTTTCCCATTTGATCCAATTATTATGTACACATGTTATACAGCACTTAATCCGCGCAGGAACGTCCTTAGTGAATCCCATCCAATTATAAAATTGTATGATTAATTTAATTTTTTATATACACCTGGGTTCCCCATGGTGATGGATCATTATATTTCCTTATGACCCAAAAATGCAGGTAGGAGAGGGACCATACTCAATAGTAGAAGTATATTGCCTTATCATTTTGGAATACCAACTGTTCAGAGCCTTACCAGCATCAACTGTTCATCAGATCATGTACTTAAGACTTGGAGGCTTGAGTGGCCAAAAATATGTCAAGGTTTTTAATTTTAGCTTCAGTAGAGTTCAAAGTAGTTCTGATGGAGTTAGCTTGACCAGAAGGCTTAGGGGTAACTATGGGGCGCCAAAAAGTTTGGTTGTGACGTACCTATCTCTGGATCAGGATGAGGAGGAAGCAACCACGGTGGTAGTAGGTGATGTTAACGTTAAGAATTGGCTAATAGGGGATTACCATTACTAGTTCTTTATCTTAAACAAGTTCAGCGCTCAATAGGGGCTGCTACTTAGTATGTCTGGAAGTATGTGAATAAACCCTTTTGGGTTTGAGGTAACTAAGGGCGGATATTTCTCTAAAGTGTACCATAATGGATTAAGTTAGAACATTATAGTTATATTTCTTTGGTGACAAAAGAGTGTGGAGAGCCAAGGAACAATAAATTGAAACCTAGTAGAATAAGATAATAGTCCAAATAGATGTTAGGGACCTATCTAATTAATCTGGTAAACTTAATCTTGAATGCCATAAAGGGGCTACAAATAGAGGTCTATAAACTTGAGAATTATAAAAAAAGCTTAAAGAAGAAAGCATATCTATTAAATAAAGAAAGTGATAATTATATGGTTTTCTTGAACTTTTCGCCTTTTAGGGTATCTATGATATCCATGACTAAGGTCTTTGTCACACTGAGTTTGCCAAGTGAGGGTTTGGCTGACGTAAGCTCTTTGGTACTTGTACCTGTAAGGTATAGACGGATGTCCACCTATTGTCCATGACATTTAAAGATTGAGTCTTATAATTTAGTCAAATCAGAGTCATAAGAAATGCTTACTTATATGGACGGATTCAGAAAAAAACAAATCCTGGCAGGCCCACAAATGACCTCATACTTGAAAGCAAAGTTTGGAGGTCCAGGCAAGTCCTGGTCTGCCTGTGTGCCACTTTCTGTATTTCAATAAAAAAGAGAAATTTATGATATTTTCGCAATGACAGTAAGTTTTACTCCCTGCAAGAGGTAACACAAATGCATGAACAGCCATTCAATGGCCGTAACTCTTTATCATATACATCCCATGAGCACTACATTATGTTAAATTTATTAATATAATAGTCCAAGATTTTCTAATAACTTGTGCACCTGTAAAAGGAAAGAAATTGCAGTCATGCCTGAGGCTTCAAACGCTACACTAGAGCTTATCCTCACTAGCGTGGCACATAATGGCTGTGGTGGCTAAGATTTTATTAACCTTATCAAATGCTTCTGGCAATTAAGGATACATATGAATTATGGATACTTTCTCATTAAAGGGTGCAAGGGCGAAGCAATTTCAGTAATGTATAGTAATTATTTCTCTAAAGATGATCAGCCCTAAAAAATATATAACTATCCTTGAATAGTTAGAGTAGACCATAAATAAATAGAATTCAACTTAAATGAAGCTAAGGAGTGCTCATTTTTCAGCACAAGGTTCACAAGTAATTGAACTTTTGATATAAGAAATTGCACTTGGATGAATTTCTTAAACCCAGTTTTCTGCAGCATAGCAGCCAATGCTACCAGATCCTTTTAATGCTGTTACTCATATGGATAATGCACTAATATATCATCAATATGTGCCATTGCGCATTTAACTGGTATATCAACTAAACCATAGTCTATAAACCATTTAAACACTGTGAGATCAAAACTAAGTCTGAGGGCATCACCTTGAACTGGAATATAAAATATCATGTTTCAGCGTTCATACTAAAGAACAGACAAGTTATCTTGAGATTGGACTGATAAAACGTTCAATTGTATTCCGTCAGGTTCAAGACTTACAAAAGCAAATGGATTATTGTCAAATAAGCCTTGCCCTTAACTGGACAATAACTAATAAAGAAGATTTGAGAATTGTCAAAGATGAGACTCCATCTTGATGCCAGAAATTGCCATCTGAACGCCATTGCATAAGGGAAGGCCAACATTCTGAAGCTGATCAAAAAGAAAGGCTGCAGTTCAACCCTCATACTGGTTGAGAAGCAAAAATCCTGAACAAAGAAGATTTGGGCGCCCTCATCTGCCACAAAACATCTAGTCACCCTATAAGTATCAAAAGCTTTAACCAATAAAAATTATCATATATTTCTCCTAGCAAATTTACATATATTTCTATTATTCACATAGCTACAATAATTGGTATCATAACCTAGAATAGTGCATAATACTGAACCCTGAAAAAGCGAAAGTGCTACGCCATCACCTCTCTCCAGTCATTCTGAAAAAAATGAGCCATCATTCATTAGCAACTTCCGTTCCTACTACTCCAGGCACCCCAAATTTTGATATCTGGTTTTGTGTGAAAGACAATATTATGTATGAATGTAGTTAACTAAACCTAACCTTTATTTACTCATATTTTGTGGAATGTATTCACCAGGTCTAGTTTAAAAAGACCTTGGATTGACAATGGCTTGTATGGTAGCCTTCTATAGATGGGGTAGATATGGGCCTGGGACTGTTACATTATTTATATAGATGTAATCCATGCTTGGCTGCAAGATTCCATCATATTTTGGACAAGCACCACTTAGATTTTGGAGAAGTTTTTTATCAGCTACCATTTAGTCATCATGTCATAAATCCAAATATTCCGTGCATGATGTTTGGCAGCCATATATGGTTACAAAGGGCAGAAACTTTTATAGGTAATTGCTAAAGAATTCTAGGTCAATTTTTTGGTATTATGCTAACCCTTTCTCGCAATTCACCTTAATATACCATATAAATAGAGTGAAACCTCATGTCAAGGTGGTTAAATCTGAAAGGTGTCAGTAGAGGAGTACTGAATTTTCACTCCACTGTATTCCCTTTATCAAGAGTGTGGTGTAAAGAAATCCCACTTGAATGGTTATTCAAGGTTTAAACCAACATATTTTTCTCTATGTCAATTTTTAACATGTCAGCGCCACCAACGCGCCACTAAATATCGTAGGATATAAGAGGCCAGGTATGTAAAGAAGTTTGTACAAAATTTGTTTTGTATGATAGGAAGCAGCAGGGTTTACAAGGGGTAGAGTGTTCATTGGAACTAATAAGGCTCCCATGATTGGTGAGCTGTTTTGACAAAAAGACCTAAAGCCTAAGCACCTATATATTGATAAAGTTGCCTTAGACCCCATATTCCATTAAAGCGCTTGCTTAAACTTTTCAGGCTCCTACTGTATTTTGCGTATAAAAAAGAAATGAGCATAATCATAATTATCTAGATATTTTATTAAAATGCACTTGGAACAGCTTTTGTAGTTGCAGTAACTTTTTTATGCTTAATGTTTCTGCTTATAAATTGAGGTTCCATTGTTACAACGTGTGCATAGAACAATAGATCCATGTTAGTTTTGAAGAATATGGCAAGGAGCGTACATGCAACAAGTCCTTGTGGACCAGAATACTAAGATGTTCTTGTTTGATCTGGTTCAATATTGAAAGTTGGTAGGTGGACACTTTAGAATTTATGTATGTACAGAGTTTACAATGGTTTCCAGGGTTCTTTGGAGATGTCTCCTGTGAGGCCAACAAACTTTTTTGTCCTGGTAATATTATTAAACCACAAGTAATTTTAATTATGGATGCAGTTGTTTGAAATATGCTTTTTCTATAGCAGTGATGGGCTTCTTATTCAACCCTTGTGAGTTATCCAAATCATATTTTTGTAGCTGCTGGTACCAAAAATTTTGTATACCCGCTTTATGGCTAATTCAGTTGGAGGCCTTGTACAAACTGCACGCACAGCAATACTCAGGACACACACTCAAATGAAACTTTATTAATGTTAATTCCTTATTACTCTCATGTTAGTAATTGGTTTCCCAATTCACTAGTAAATGTATTAGGTCCTTGTTTCCAATCATCATTAACACACCTTCAATTGGCAGTGTTACCCGTTGGTCAGTTAAAAATGTCAATTTGGTTTCCTTAAGTATAGGTGCTAACCCATAACCATCAAGGTTGATCAGAAAATTGCCAAAGGTTTTAAAAGCGTCATCTAAGGTCACGTGGATCTTGTTTAGGTGGTATGCAAACCTGTTCCCCTAATTAAAAAAGGTGTAAAATGCTGCAATTGCAAAGTCACACAGTATTTTAAGGAGTTTACTATTTGTTGTTAGCTTTGATGTGGTCATCCAGGTTTAGAATTAGATTACATTGACTGAAAAAAAATCAACATTTTTTACCGTGATTTAAATGTAGTAACCATTGAGTATGCAATACTGAATAGCAAGAGGGATAAAACTTAGTTGAGAATTTTAATGTATCAAGGTACATGCCCAGAGCCTTGCTTTACTTTGCAAAGCATCAAAAAGGTTAGCAATTGTTGGTTCCTTGATGTTTCAGTTTACTCAAGAAGTTTGCGCATAGTTATAGCTAATTTTGAACCCTAAGCTAATAAACTATATCTTATGGAAAGATATGGCCCTGACCATGATGATATTACATGTTAAGAGCTTAGTAAGTAGTTACTGGTTGTGCAAACAGGCAAGTAGGACTTGCTTTAATACTTTAATATATATTTTTCAAGACCAAATCGTCAAGAGTACATGCAACAAGCCAAATAAGCTTCTTTAGTGGTTGACTGGCCTAAAGCTAAAGTTTTTAACCAAAAGCATAACCGTGATACTTATTGTTAAGTTATTATGTCAGACATCTGACGTGTCAAAGAAAGAATTTTCTTTCATTGGTGATATTTGACACCCCAATAGCATCAAGAGCCCACAAGGCATCATCATTCTGAGGATATGAGTATAGAACCCGCTGAATGAAAATTAGGGGAAATATTGATCAATAATCATTTCCTGCTCCAAACATTAAACCTAAGACTGGAAGTAACCAAGTCCACATCTTCCATACAGGAGCATCGATGTTGCTTTGAAAGGTGACATTTGTATTAAGTATATTCCTTGTCTTTATTTTAATATTGATATGTGAATTTCTAACGTCCTTATGGTTAAAAGGTGCTCTCTAGGAATATTTTATGTGGGTCTTCTAAGTTACTCTTGGCTTTCACATCCACTGTCAATTCTTCATTATGAAACTTGTAGTCACTTTTAGGGACGTTAATTTCTAATAGTTATAAGTTTTATATTCTTGGTGAAGAGAATCGTACTTGATGGGGTCCTTAATCTAATGGACTTTTCTTTTAGACTTTTGGGCACCATCATTGATGTTAGCTAAAATGTTGATCAACAAGCAGATAGACACCACTACACCAACATAAACAATTTTAGCCCATCCATAAGCCTAAGCGTGGCTGTTTTATAAAATGAGATTGTTTAATGATTAAAATAAAAAGAAGAGATTATATTGGTTTAAATCAAAAGGAGGTTATGAAATAATCAGCACCCTACTACTGGTAGGTCAATGGGTATTTATATATAGAAGCTGTGGGAGGTACTTGGAAATTACTAAGTGCAAAAAAATTACCAGCACTAACAGTCTAAGCACAATGTCAAACCAAAACTATTCTTGAGGCTTTGACGATCATCCTGGCCATCAAAATTAGACTCATCAATATTAAAACAAAGTGACTATTTTGCATTTCATTAAATACTTTTCCAATCATTAAATTTTCCATTTGTTTTTTCCCTTGAGGCGTCCTTGGGTGTAAAAAGTTTTAAAATTGGTAATTCTTTTGGGCGGCAAACTAATTTACCCTGAAGTGCCTCATTTGACCTCTAACGTTAATCATAACTCATATTATACCATGAATTCCTTTATTTTGGTCTGATAATAATTGGCTAGTTGCTTAATAAATAAGAGTTTAGAGGTTAAAGTTTTCGTGGTTGTGAGGGTCTCAATCCAGGAGGGACAGCATTTACTCATTGCTCATTGAGGATAAACCAAATACTTGAGTTTCTGAAAAAAGAGTAAGGTTATGGATTAGTACCCTTCTTGGATCAGTAAGGGTGTAGTGTTTAATCTTACTTGATGGCTGTTGCTGGTAACATAACGTAGAGGAGTCCATGGTGGTAACATTCCCATTGGGATAGCTCACAGTAGTACTGGTGACTCTGGGAAACTTTTTTAATAACTTTAGAGAATTGAAGGAACAACCAAGTCTAAAGGATCCTGACTGTCTTGCTTAATGTGAAAAGCAACTGGTGAGCCTTTTGAAATACAGATAAAGATCTTAAAATAGAGGTATTCAGATACTTTTTTTAGATCTCTATTTGTGACCTCAAAAAGGAAGGTATATGGTAGAATTAAGGCTTGAATCTTATATCAAGTGTAGAAGGAGAGGTGGGACAGGTAGTGTCAGATACTACATGCAATTAGAGTTTTTTAAGGTAGGAGTCTTAAAGCACCATCAGCAAGGCCTTTTTAGAGGAAGCAGATTAAACTAACGAAGTAAAATAAGCTAAATCATATAGGTAACTTCCACCAAGGAGATTTTAAAAGTACTGATCCACCCCTCTAAAGCCAGCAATAGATGAAACTCTGAATAGTTCAAGATTTTTAAAGATAGTATAAAGTAAAGAGAATCAAAGAAGGTCTTTGTGTTCTTTTCTTTAGTTATAATACTAAGACAAAAGCATTAAGTGCAAGTGGAAAAAGCTTCTCAGTTAATTGTTCATACTTTGTAAAAGAGTCTCTGAATCAAAACATGAATTAAATTGAACCAGTAAAAAGGGGAAAAGTCCATGAATTGTTAAAAACTTTATCAGATTTTATAAAGCTCATGCATGATAGTTATTTTGTAAAGCTAACAAAATTGATAAAATTATACATTTTTGCAAAAATCATTATAGCATAAATTTTCATACAGTAATTCCATTATAATAATGGTTTTAAAACAAATATTATAGAAAACTCTAGAAAAAGTTAATAGATATTGAGGTAAGAAATTCTATTTGAGTCCTTAAGTATCATCTTATTTGAGGTGGGCCAACCTGAGGTTGATACTGCAATGATTAATGGGAAATCAGGAAAGACGAAATCAATGGTAAAAAGGATAATTCCTGGTAAATGTCCGTGCATGACATTCTGATTGGTCAGAAACTCCATAGACCGCCTTGATATTTGATATCTTGGTTTGTGGCTTTGGTGCACAATGCCAACATAGTTATAATTATTTTCTCTACCCAACTTTCATCTACTGGGATTAAACTCAAAAGGCAATTGTCATTGAGTCAATAGTTCATCACTAGGGAATCCTCCCCTTAAGTCCTTCAGTATAATATCCTTAAAAAGTAAATAAGGTGCAAAAATGTCTTACAATATATAAGTAAATTTTGAGGTTCATTTGATAATTTAATTCTTTATTGCTAGACTTTATATTACAGTTTTTCATAATTTCTAAACTTAACTGTTGTTGATATCTTATATCCTGTGGTCTTGAGTATTTTGAAGGTATTTTAGGGTTATTTTGCATGATTTTGAATTCTAGAGGTATTTTACTTGATAGTAAAGTCTAAATTCTAATTCCTAAAAATGACTTTGGAGAAATTCTAAATAGTCATAAGAGGCTCTTTGTCAGACAATCAACGTGCCAAAGAAACATTTGTCTTCCATTGGGGGTACTCCAATATTCACTGCCAGGGAGATGGCATATGAAGTTTATACTGTACTGCCATTCAGGATGCAAAAGTACCCAAAAGGCAAGCCAGAATGCCAGAGGCATTGCCGCTCAGATGACGTTGGCTTGGGCAGGGAGATATGTGATTATTGAGCATCAATGAATTGTGAGTGTAAAAAGGAACCCAGCAAGAAACCAGGCTGTTACAAAACCATACCCAGTGGGCCTTGCTACAGGGATTTGAGCGATTGTATTTGCTGTTTTTGTATCCTCCATAGGAGAGTTTGGAACAAAAATGGAGGTGAAGGGCGGATCCTCACTTGAGTGGAGACAAATGGGCCCACAGGATTCTGATATCCTGCTGGCAGATGACCTCAACAATAGGGTTGAATTCCCAGAAGTTTCTTACATGATATGCCCAGTTGACTGCAGTAGGAGCTATAGTTAATATCATGACTGGTATTGCCAAGCCAAATTAGGGCTCAAAGGGTCACATCATTATAAACATAGGGAGTTAAAAAAATTGAAATAAAATAAATTGGGAACTTGAGGAGTTTTTTTGTGAATGGTAAATTAAGAAAATTGACTATCAATTCTCTAGGTGTGTTATGACTGCTTAAATAGATGATCAATTTGGGGATTACTAAGTAAAGCATGGGATTGGGCCTCAAGATTTGACCTAACCTGGCAAACTTTAAAGAGTGGAGAAAAAAATAATTCAATCTGAACTGACTTTGACGGAGATGGTGGCGGGCTGAGTTGCTGTAAGTTCAACTGTGGATGCCCAACTTGCAGCTTTGCTGCATTTCTGACAGTTAGCATAATGGCATTTCGCCCAATGGGCAACGGGAATCTCCAAAAGGCTACTCCACATAGGGGCGCTCCCAAATGGTCAGAAACGAATTTTGGTACTCAACCCACCTGCACCCAGTTACTTTGGCATCCGTTTGGCCAAGTGATATACACCAAATGACAATTCTAATTTTTAGAGGAGGGTTTCAAGCTATTGACAACATTTGACGATGGAGGTACATGCCCATTGGGCTTTGTCCCCAATATATTTGAGGTGAGTTATGAATCAGCAACAACATTGCCCAATGCCAATGCCATTAGCAACCTTGACCAAGGATTCATCACTGGACACATCCTTATTAAAAGATACACGCCCGTTGGGCTTTGACCCTGAAGTTTTTGAAGTAGGTTTCAAACCAACAATAATATTTCCCAATGGCCCAAATCCATTGGCAAGTTTTGTTGAGGTTTAACACTTGATTTCTCATTCACTGAATGTGCAAGCCCTTCAGGCTCCATTATCAAGGGTTTATGGCTTCTGGACCTTGATTTCAAGGGCTCAGTGCCATTGACTTCATTAGAACCTTTCAACCCATGGGGGTGGCGGCTACCAATTATTTAGCACAAATTTTCACAATTTGCTGTACTAATTTAGTGGAGGTTATTGTGGAGACAGGTGGTGGAGTCTTCAGAGGGAGGGCTGTTACCCAACGCTTATCTACCACATGTGTGTGAGGTCACCCTGTGAGACGAGTGGGACAGCTACCCTCTTCAGACCCTTTTTAGTAGGGAATGGGAACACCGCCCAGTCTAAGAAGAGGGGACGCTCCCTTGGACTTACACCCATGATAGAATCCAGAGTCCTTAAGACAATGCTATTCTGATGATACACAAATAAGAACCATGCGGGGACAAATTCAGAAAGCATTGGTCTATGAACATCATTCCCACTCCAAACAATAAGCTGATTTCTGGAAGTAATCTTGTTCACGTTTAGAATATGGGGGTCAAACTGCCAGGGTCAGTGTGAGGGGATTTCCGTTCAATTGTGTTTTCATTTAAGTAGGACTCTTGACTCAGTTGGATATGCACCTGATAACGTGCAGCAATAATGGTCTCATCAGGTTAAATCCCAGTCATATTGCTTTTTGTAGCATCTGCTGGATCATTGTTCCTTTTTTCACCATGATTAGGTCAGATTGGATATGTAATGGGTTGATCCACCCTCCTTGGTCTACATTTGGGCCAAACTCCCAACCTTATTGAGTGCATACAAGTAACAGAGGGTTGGTAATTGCTTCTCTCACTGCCAGAAATCTGCTCGCTAAACTCTGGGGATTTTGAACTTGAGGCATTAAAAGGAGTAATATGTTACACAGATTTGATACTAACCAACTCAGCTTAAACTTCCTGAGAGAGCTGTAAACTTGACACTCGCATGCCAACTGTGCATTTTTTTACAAATAATCATGTGTATGTTGGAATCTTCCCTTGACCCAATGGAGCTTATCTCAACCTCTTTCCTTGCAAGCCTAACCTTACATGGAGTCCTTCTCAAAACGAGTGTCTTCAACTGTAGTGCACTCAAGCCTGGTTACTTGCAGCCACTACTTTTCACTAAGTTAAAGTGAAAACTAAATAAAGGACAAATTTAAGATTTTGTGAAATAGGCTGTTTATTTTAGATAAAAACTTAGTATTTTTAGACTAGATACTAAAGATCAGGATGTAAATAATAAATTGAAAAATAAAATGAAAAGTGGATTGGGAAAATATTGTATCTTCTTTAGGAACCTCAGTGCAGTCTTTTCTTCAATTGATTTCTCTCTTGGAAATACATTTTTCTAATTCCCAAATTTGTGCACTGCAGCGGTGTGCAGACCCAAATCATCTGGTTCATCAGCTCTGTGGCTCCTGTGCGCTTCAATGGAGTCCAAATTTTCGTTATCATCAGTGGACTTAATTTCTGGTTTGTTTGGTGGCACCGTTTTTTTTCATTTTGTTTGCTTTCCTTTTCAGTGCACCGTTTTGCACCTAAATCATTCTTTTCCTTTTCAAAGTTACCTGAACAAATATTTTCATTTTGGGAGTGTAACTTATTTAGGGTTTCATCATTGCAGTTTTTCCTTTCTTTGGAGATTGGATTGTTTAGCATTTTGGCCATGACATCCTTGCTATTTTTGCGGCCAATTTGATTTGGAATATTACCAATTCCATGGCAAATTTGATTTGGAATATTACCATTTTTGTGGCCACTTTTGATTTGGAATATTACCATTTTTGGAGCTAGACTAATTTTGTTTTAATAATTCTTGTGCTTCGTTCAGTATTTCCTTGATTCTACCAGAGGTCAATGATCTACTGATTTTGTGGTGTGCTAAATCCGTGACACTACCCCTTCCAAGACAAGACTGAGGGTAGGATCTAAGGTGTATAACATGGGCTTTGTTAAACACAATATTGGTGGCATCATCTCAGATGAAGTATTAATGGCCCCTCTTAGCCAGTATAGGTGATGGTCCAGTCCAAATAGCTTGAAGCTTCTCAGGCTGGCCTCTACAAATGTGATAAAATAATACTTTATCATTGACTTCAAATTCTGGCAGTTTAGAATATCTCTGACTGTCTTTCTGCCATTTTGAATTACTGTGCTCGATGTTTTTCCCAGCTTTTAGTTGTATGCATATGAGCTCATCATCCAACTCTTGCTGATAGTTCCTAGGGAGTAAGTTCTTTTGATCTGCAGCAATTATTGGAGCCAACAGGGTAGGCAAGGCAGCTCTCTCCCATAGAGCGCCTTGAAAGGATACATCCCAATGACCCTGTGGTGGCTGTCAGTAAGCAAACAGTGCGGATGGTAAGAGGATATCCCATTTTGATTTGTAGTTAACTGATATCTTCCTGAGGATCCCGGCTAACATCCCGTTTACTTGTTCCACATTTCCATTTGATGATGGTGTATAAGGGGTAGTGAACAGCTGTTTTACTCCTACCAAGTCCATAAGTTTTCTCGCTACTTCAAAGATGAAGTTCTTCCCATTATCTGATAGCAAGATCTGGGGACAACCGTGTCTTGTGATAATCTGGATGTAAAGTAATTGGGCGGTGGTCCCTGCCGTGTATGTCTTGATTGCTGCTGCCTCAATCCACTTTGTGAAGTGGTCGATTGCTACTATAACAAATTTGTTCCCGCTTGAGGCAGTTGGTAGTGGTCCTACCACATCGATAGATACATTTTGAAAAGGCGTGGATGGTTGTATTGGAGTAAACTCAAACTTCTTTTCCAATGGTCTAAAGCTTGCACATGGTACACAAATCTCCAAGGTTTGGTACACCTCATCAGTCGTAGCCTCCCAATAGAACTGGTCCTTTAGATAAGCTAAGGTCTTCTGAAATCCTCCATGTCCCACATTTGTGTGTCTCCATCACTACATCCATTTAATCGCTAGGTCACACATATGGATACCAGTTCCCTTTAATGAACTTTTTAAGTTTTCAATCTACTCTTTGCGTGTCCTTTGAACATCTTAAAGCTGACTTGACTTCTTTGGTTTCTTCTTCCCATTCCTCTTCAGGTAACCAAATTGGGTCATAAAGTCGATCCTCTCATGCACATGCAAATGGTACACAGGCAATCTTGAGAGCCCATCTGCATTTAGGTGGTTGCTTCCGACCCTGTGTATAATTTCAGTCATATTCTTGAAGCTGAACAGCCCATCTGGCTAGTCTCCCTTCAGGATCCTTCATGTTCCTGAGCCAGCGTAAGGCTACATGGTCTATTATGACTTTGAAGTGAACTCCATATAGGTATGGCTGGAAATTTTCACTGCTCTAATCACTGCAATACATTTGTGCTCTGTAACAGTGTAGTTTCTTTCCGCTTTGGTAAATACCTTTGAATAGTATTCAATAGGATGATCAATTCCCTCCTATCTAGTTGTGCTAGTATTGCACCAAGTCCTACGTTACTTTCATTGGTGTATAGATAGAAGGTCTTGTTGAAGTCAAGGTATGTTAGGATCGGCACCTCTACAAACTTCATCTTCAGACCTTAAAGGCTTGGTCTTGCTCTAGTCCCCATCTAAACTTAAAGTCCTTGTTCAGTATGTATGTTAGGGTAGTAGCCAAGCCTTAAAATCATGGAATGAACTGTCTGTAGTAGCCGATCATGCCCATAAACACCTGGACATCCCCCATAATCTTCAGATGCTCCATTTTGGTTATTTCCTTCACCTACCCTTCTTGAGGTCGAATCCCCTGTGCACTGATCTCATGTGCTAAGAACTCAAGTTGCTTCTTGAGAAAGGTGCACTTGCTCCATTTAAGTTTAAGATTTGATTCTATTACCTGCATGAACACCTCTCAAAGGTGCGAAATATACTCTCTGAACATTCTACTGAATACAGTTATATCATCCAGATAGATTAGGACACTCATCATATTCAGTTCTCCAAAGATTTGATCCATGGCACGTTGAAAGGTTGCTGGGGCTTGCACAGCCCTTGTGGCATTCTGGTCAGTTCTAAAAAGCCTTGACTGCTGATCAAGGCGCACTTTTCCTGGTCTTTAGGTGACAGTTTCATCTGCCAATACCCACTGGCCAAGTCTATTGCTAAAAAATACTTTGAACCGCCTAACCAATTCAATGCGTCATCAATTCTTGGGAGAGGGTAAGAACCTTTTTTCATAATTTTATTTAAGCAATGGTAGTCCATAACCATCCTGTGCAAGCCATCTTTCTTGTGCACCAACAGGAGTGGTGATGCCCATGGACTCTTTGAGGGCTCAACAAGCCAGCATCTGTAAGTTGTTGAAGCTCCCTAGTGATGCCCTCCTCTTCCATTTTTGATCGGCTGTATGACTTCAATTTGAAAGGTATAGCTGACCCTGTATCCATACGGTGTATCTCTCCTTTAAACAGACCATAATTGTTTGGTCCTTGGCTAAAAATATCTATAAACTCTTCCAATAAATCATCCAGCTCTTTCCATTCTTCCTCTGTCATGTCAGAAAGTCCCAATTTGTATAATCCTTCAACAGCATGTACTGACTCAATGGTACCACAATTGGTTAGCTTTGTGCATTCCACAGATTGTTCTTTCTCAATTTGGATAGGTTTAGTAGTGATATTCCCCAGGAGGATAGTCACTTCACCCTTGTGACTAGAGTCAAAGAATCCAGTAGCACTCGCAGCTCCTGTTTGCATACTCCTTCTTGGGTGTATATTTTGAGTACATTGTTCTGGGGGATCTTCATTACTTATGGCAGTATGCATAAATCTTTGTTCTCCTGGTCAAATCTCCATTGTCTCATTGGCACTCAAGGGTAGCCCATCCTCAGTGCACACTGAAGCAGGTAGTTGCTTCACACCTTTTTTGCGAAGTATGTAGTGCACTGGATAGATTAATTTCTCAGTCCAACCAGACATGTCTGCTGCTTCATTGATTTCAGGTCTTTATCCTTAAATACAAGGGACATCTGGTAGTTTAGAAGACTCACAGTGCTGCTAACAAAGTCAATCTTTGCTTTAAACTCCAATAAAAATTATGTGTCAATAAGGAAGTCATAGTGGTCGTTATCTAAAACCATGGCAGAGGCTGTCAAAATCCAAGGATTGCTCACTTGGAAATTAATATCCTGCATGTCTATTTGGGCTGAAGTTCCGATGTTTGATCCTTGATAGTGCCTGTGGTTTATGGGATTTGGACTGTCTATTAACTCACTAGGCCTATTAAATTCACCTCGACTCTTCTGGCCAATTTTGGGTGCAATTTTTCTTTGTAATCAGTAACTTCATCCAAGGCAGGATTAAATACAAACTGGGGATTCGGTCCTTCCAGTTTGTTGACACTTCTCCAAGGTTGGGATTCAAGACAAAAAACCTGGAAAAGAATAAAATAAATACAACTAGTACATAAGCTATTTATTTGATAATGGTCATTAGGACAGGCGCCAGTATTTATACCTATAGGGCATCTCCTGGCCACATTCCAGCACAAAATTTCAACAGCTATTTTGTCACCCAGTTCGTCCTATGACTGAAACCTTTTCTTAGGTTCATTGGTGGCAAAATACTCTCAAAATTGGGAGAATCTCAGGTACAAAAATTGCGATAAAATCATGCATAGTTGTCCTAAGATCTTCAGGATTTCAGTTTTGTCAAACTGCTGATGAGACACACTTTCTGTGAAATTTTGGCCTCAATTGAAGAAAATGATGCACCCCTAATCAGGATGTTGACAGGCCTCTTCCTTGATAGCCTTAAGTAACCCCTTTCAAGTGGTCCACGTAAGTGCTATCATGCCAATTACATGTATTGGCATACAAGATTCGCCCTCAGGCAGAAAATTGATAACGTTGTTTGTTTGTTTAATTGTCCATGGGACTTTTAAATGTAACTTTGGGTTGTCCTCAAAATATTTTATATATGATTGAATGGTTTGTGTTTTGATAATTGGGACCAATTGCCAAGATTTGATGCATTGGAATTGGCCATAATATGCGAGCATATTTGGGGCGAGCACCTGATAAATTACTAGATTGAATTGTCATTGAAATAATTGGCCTGAATTGTATAATTGCAATAGGTGTTAGTTCAAGCGTTGAAAGGATAATCAGCCAGATCTGATGGTTGTTAAAGGTTTATTTTTGAGTCAACCACCAGAATCTGACATTTCCCTCCTCTTGACTCAAACATAAGTCCTAAGATTCCCAATTAGCCTATGTTGGTCTTTTCTTATTGGTCCAAACGCCCAACGAGAATAGAGTTGGTTTTTCTATTTGGTAACTTCAGCAGGTCCAGCTGATGGGTCTGAAGAATGATGGGCTGAATGCTCAACAAGTCTGAAGTTGGATCACCTCCCCAACCTCAAGTGTGAACTAAAAATTAATTAGTATAGAACTATAAGTATTTTTTGTTTTTTTGAGTTTTGGTTTTGTTTTTGTTTTTGTATTTTTATGTTTTTATGTGTTTTTTTCAACTTTTTCTAACTTAATTGGCCCACTTATTAAACCTTCTTAGGAATTTTGCATAGACTTGGTTGTATATATGGCCAGTCCTAATATCCTTGATGGTGTATATGAACTTAGACATTTTCTCAATCACTTCAAATGGCCTGACCCAGATGCAATCTAAGTTTTGCATTCAGCCTGATCTGTGTGTATTTCAAAATAGAACTTCATTGTTAACTTCAAATTTGGCCAGAGAGTAGCGATTCTCTAAGTCATTTTGATGTTGGGCCTTTTTCTCGGCGAAACTGTTGTCAAAGGCTTATGCTTGTAGTTTGATTAAGGCATCCGCAAGCTTCTTAACATACTGAAGGTAAGTGTTTTCACCTGGATCCTCTAGGGCCAAATATAGCAGCATTGGTAGGGCCAGGTGTCTACCGTATAATACTTGAGATGGAGACATCCTGGTTGATGAATGGTAGGAGATATTATAGGCGAAGACTGCTGAACTTAGATATGTACTCCATTTGGATAGTTTGGCTGAGATTAATTTCCGGATAATTTTCATCAATGTCCCATTTGCATTCTCAACAGTCACATTAGTTTTGGGGTGATAGGGAGTGGAAAGCACACCACGTACTCCCATTAGTTGGTTGAGCTTGGCAAGAACATTGGCGGTAAAGTTGGTTCCATTATCAGTCAGAATAACTTGAGGGCATCCATGTTTGTGGATGATGTTTTCAAGTACAAACTTGGAGATAGTTGCCACTCCAGCTTCCTTAATGGCCTTGGACTCAACCCATTTGGTCAAGTGGTCGATGGCTACAATGATGTAATTGGCCTTCATATTTCTTGTTAGAAGTGAGCCAACAATGTCAATAGATACAGTGTGCCAGGCAAAGTTGGGCCAAACAAGCTGGCAAGAAGTGCTTTTTCAGAATGGTTTTTCACCTTGGCACTCTGCACAGCATTCTAGCGTTTCTTGGATGTCAAAATGCATTGACTCCCAGTAGTAGAATTGTTTCAGATGCTCATTTGTCTTCTTGAATCTGCTATGCCCTATGGCCTTATGTGCTGCAATAATTAAGTCTGTTCAGGCTGATGGACTTAGAAATAAACTTTTTATCCTCAACGATCATGTAAAGCATCCTGTTTTTGATAATTGTATTTTTTCGTAGATCTGATAGTATTTTTGGACATATTCAGGCTCATCCTGATACTCTCTGCTGATCATTTTCATAAACAACTCATCGGTGGCCCAACTAAGTGTTGTGATGGTGGGTAGTCAGGATAGACAGTCAGCATTTTTGTGTTTTGCGCCCACTTGGTGCTAGATAGTGTAGTCATAGGCTTGAAGCTTTAATGCCCAGCGTGCTAATCGGCCCTCAGGTTCTCTTGAGTTATTCAACCATCTTAGGGAAGCATGATTGGCAACAACTTTGAAATGAGTATCATGAAGGTAGACCTGAAATTGCTTGCAAGCATATATGTCAGCTAAGCATCCTTGTTCCATCACCATGTAGTTCCTTTTGTGAACATTTAAGGTTTGACTAGCAAAGGCAACTGGATGTTCTTCACCGTCTTCTCCAACTTGGGATAACGTGGCCCCCACTGCTGTTCTGGATGCATCAGTTTAGATGATAAATTTGTAATCAAAGTCTGAATATTGAAGAACAGGTGCACTTAATAGGGCCAATCAGAGTTAATAAATGCATCCTGGCAAGCTGGAGTCCAGTCAAATGGGACCTTATTTTTAAGCAAATAGAAGAGCGGCTCTTCAAGTTGTGAAGTCAGTGATAAATTGGCAATAATACCCAATCATGCCTAGGAATGCTTGAATTTTGCGCTTAGATTTGGGCCATTTCATTTTGGAGATGGCATCCAACTTAGAGGGTTAGGGCCGAAGACCCACTTTATCTATCACAAATCCAAGATATTCCAATTAGTCTTTGTTAAACTGACATTTTCTGGGCTTGATTTTTAAGTTTGAAGCAGCTAGCCTTTTGAAAACCTCCTCTAAGTGTTCCAAATGGTCATAAAAAGTGCGGCTGAAAACGTCGATATTGTCAAGGTACACTAGTACACATGACAATTTTAAATCTCCCAGGATTGTGCCCATTGCCCATTGGAATGTAGCCAGGGCGTTGCAGAGCCCATGAGGCATTCTCATTGGCTGAAATAGGCCCTCTTGGGTTATGATTGTGCATTTCTCGCGCTCCTCTTTGGAAAGATCTATTTGCCAAAATCTGCTGATAAGATCCATTGCTGAGAAGAACTTTGCGCCCCCTAGCCTATCCAAGGCGTCATCAATTTGTGGCAGTGGGTACGAGTCCTTTTTGGTGATGTTGTTTAATTTCTGATAGTCGATGACTACTTGGTTGCTTCCATCCTTCTTTTTCACTAAAAAAATTGGTGCTGCCCATGGACTTTTTGAAGGGACTAGCATGCCGTGATTGAGGAGTTCCTTGATCTCCTTGGATACTGCTTCTTCTGATAATTTTGAGTGTCTAATTGGGCATAATTGAATAGGTTAATGATCTCCATTATCAATTTTGTGGGTGACACATTAGCACAACCCAAGTCAAAATTGTCTTGTGTGAATATTTCCCAGTATTTAGAGAATAACTCCTGAGCTTGGCCTTTCTCAGAGCTGGTCAGGTTGCTTAAATCAGCCATAGGTACAACATTTTTTTGCTGAGTTGGTCCTTATCAGGGAGCCCTAATTTGACAAAAGTTCTGAACTCATGGAATAAGTAAATTTCTGTGGTAGGGAACAGATGCAGAAAAGCGATTATTTGATGTCGCCTGATGGAAATGGGCCAATTTGCAGGTTTGCACACAAGATATGTATTTCATCATGGCCCAGAATGATAATACTAGGGGCAATGTTTGGTTCAAATCGATATTTAGACCATGGTTGATATACTTCACCATAAAGTCCTTCTGAGATACTAATTGTTAATCCTGTTGGGACAATTACTTGTTCTCCAGATGGTATAGTGATGGTCTGATTTGATCAAAGTGGAATGCCATTTGACTCCTCAATCTGAGTGGGAAGTGGTTTTATCTTTGACTAAGTTTTGGAATAGTCAATCAGGATGACCCCATCTTTGTAGGCCAGGTTTATGAATAGGCTAGTTTTCTTTTTCTCAACTGCCTTATTCCTGTTATAGTAAAGCGGAATATTCTGGCCAAGAATGGTGAGAATATCAACCTTATGATTGGTAACAACTCCATATCCTCTTAAAGAATCAGTCTCAATTAGGTTAATATAGTTTGCATTTAGCAACACTATGGCAGGTGCTGTTACTACAATGGATCCAAATTGGAGTGGTAGGGTACTGTAGGCACCCAGAGATTTGGTGGTATGCGCTCCAGCGGTTCCATATTCCTGGAAGTGGGCAACATCAGGCGCAATTTTCAGTTTTTTAATCAATTTTGTACTGACTATATTGATAGGAGCGCCACTATCAACAATGGCCTGAACTTGCACCTTGTTCACTGCTAAGTCCACATAAGTACATTCAGAGTAGTTTCCAGATGTATTTAATGTGTTAATGCTGTGGCTGTTGTCCAATTTCAGGTGTGCTTTCAGGCTTGAGCAAATATCTGGGAAGTTATCTGCTAGGGTCTTCATGGGAATAGCTACTTGAACGTTGTTAAGCTTAGGTAAATCAGCTGAACATCTGGGTTGTAGATCCAAACCCTGATCAATAATTTGCTTCATGTAAGGTTTTGATACCTCTGCTCTGGCTTCTTTGGTTATTTTCAAGGGTTTAGTTGCTTTTGAGGTGGCCCAAGTAGTGACCATCATGACATTATTAGCCCCAATATGGTTATTTTAGCAACATATTTGGCCCTAAGGAGCTCGTCAGGGTCAAGTGGAATGGTTTGAAAATCGGTGGAGTTAGAGAATTCCGCCTCTACTCCACCTGCTCTTTTCCCGCCTCACTGTCACTGTTAATTTCTAGAGCAAATTTGACCCCAGGCTTTTTGTTGGACCGTCTGTAGCATTGATTACCAAAGTGCCCTAATTTGACCACATTTGTAGCATGTAATTGGCCCTGTTTGTTGTTTTTGCTCATTTTTTTGGCTCATATTTTGGAAATTTTTCCCCTTGTTGGACATTGTGTTGTTTTTTGGGCCCAAAAATTGAGATTTTTGTTGATCTTTGGCCCGATTAGGTGTGTTGAATTTACGGGAACATCTTCTTAAGTAATTGATGAGGTCTTGGATTTCCAAGATTCCATTGAATGCAGGCAACATGACATTGTGAAGTTCACAGAAGGGCATAATCGCATGCTCCAATGCAATCTTGGCGTCAAACTTATCTATTGCATTGCACCCACGCAGAACTTGTGCCTCATGGAAGAGTCTTTCCGCAAAGTCCTTAATAGTCTCATTCTGTTTGAATTTGATATTAAGAAGCTTTCTTTTTTGAGTATCTAGTTTCTCAGGCCCTCCAAGCTGTTTAGTTATTGCAACTTTGGCATCCATATAGTACCAATCGTTGCCCAAATAGGGCATAACAAGGTCACAGCTATGGGCATCAAGTGAGTTAATCAGTGCTGATCCTTTAGCATGGTCTGATGCTCCTCTCATTGCTTTTTCAAATAACTTTAGGAAAGAGTGAACGTTTTTATCCTTATTGAACTTGAGTAGATTCAATGGTTTGAAGTCATCTTGACCTGTTTTGGCCACAGGGGTTGTACTTCTTCTTGAGCGTCTTGGTGTATCATTGCTCATAATCAGCCCTCTTTCCCTTTGGGAGGTGTCTGGAGTCAGTATTGCTGCCATTACTCTAGGCATAGCACAGATGTTTGAGATATTAGTTTCTGCATTGGTGTTGATTTCTGATGATTTAATTATATAATATTGCTCCAAACTACTGGGTTCTGATGCTTGAATTCAGTCCTTAGTTATTTTCCCAAACTGTTTTTTTGCTGAATGTACAGAGCTTTTTCCTACTTTTCTTTTGTCAAAGCTGGGTGAGCATCAGCTGCTTTATTTATTGAGGATGTCAGGATTTTTCTCAAATAAAGTCTGATTAGACGCTATGCTTTTAATGTCTTTGCCCATACTAACTACTCGGGAATTTGCAGTTGATAATTGCATTCTGAGTTCTCAGATTTCCTGAGTAATTTCAGTGTTTCTGGCCTGCACTGTCAACACAACCGTCCAAATTTTTGAAAATTCCTTGTTATTCAAGGCATCATCATCCCTATTTGGGATGACTGGTTTTTCTGCATGAGCTCCCCACGTTAACAAGATTATGGGTGTAGGAGGCACCAGCTGTAGAGCCATGTTGACTAGGAGAATAATCCAAGATGGCCTTGACTTTAGTTTCCATCTTGATGTTGTTGGTTCATCTGGCCGATTCTGCCAGGAATTGGTTACTAGAACCCAAATCAGAGAGTGTCACTGGTTTTGAGTGAGCACCAGTTGTCAGGTGCTGGGTTAAAGCACCTGGAGTGGTCGGTGCAACCAACTCCCAATCTGGAATTACAGATCAACTGTGGGAACTAGCTCAATCAGTGGAGCCAGCGATGGACGAGTTGGGATTAGCCATGAGGTGAAGAAGCAAGGGGTCAGACTGCCCAGGATGGGGGTGAACCACCGGTGCACACCAAGAAGGGTTAATCTGCTAAGCAGAATTTGGTGTCAAGCTGGATTGGGGAGTTGCCCAACTGTATGAACTAGCTCAATCAGTGGAGCCAGCGATGGACGAGTTGGGATTAGCCATGAGGTGAATGAGTAAGGGGTCAGACTGCCCAGGATGGGGGTGAACCACCGATGCACACCAAGAAGGGTTAATCTGCTAAGGAGAAGATGATGTCCAGCTGGATTGGGAAGTTGCCTGCAGCCCTGTAAGGAAAGGTCACCAATGATAGTGAAAATAGCAAGGCCAGCAGTCTTCATACTGTTTGGCCTGGCACACTAATGGAGTCACCTAGTATTGAGAATGTAATATTCTCAACAGAGGTAGTAAGTACCAAGCGTCCAAAGCGTAGGGGTAAGGCAGAGTAAGCCCCTAATGCACGTGTGGTGTCAGGTCCTGCTGTCTGATATCTCACATGGTAGTCAATATCCGGCATGAATTTCAGCTTCTTCATCAATTTTGAGGACATGATATTGACTGAGGCACCAGCATTGAGGACTACCAGTACTTGTACATGCTGCATCACAACTTCCACTTTGGTTAACCCCTTCCCAGATGGATTTTCAGTTGAAAGCACGTCATCAGCTGACTTTTCAAATTCCTCTAATTGCTTGGGTGTATTGGACGTTGATTTGGCATCAGTGTAGTAGTCTTCTCAATATTCTTGAAGGTGTCCATTACAAGTTGTTCACCTTCATGTAACGATCAAGTTCATATTGATTGCTAAATTCAGGCTTAGATTCAGATTTTCCAAATCTGGGTTGAATTGTTTTCAAAAGGTTTTTAGCTCAGTTGTTTTGGGCGCTAGGTTGTGCCTCACCTGAGTTTTAGATTAAGCTTATTCAAGCCTAATCAATGACTCAGGTGAGGCCCCCATGGGGTGGCCTTTATAAGGCGCGCCTGCCCATTATTAAGTTCACTTTAGAATAGTTTACCCTAGCTTTCTCTTCCTGGGGAGCATTGTCAGTTGCTCCCCAGATGAGCTCTGGTCGGCGGGCCCTTTTTATCTCCAGAATAAAATAAAGGTTGTTTCAGGGTTAGCATACCTCGCTTACCTGTTGGTCTTTTCTGGGAACTTATTTTGAGGATATTTCGCGTGGTTGGGTCAGACCAACCACTATTTAACCCTTTCAAACCAACTTAGTAGGCAATGTTTGGCGCTGTCGGTGCCCCAAACCTCTCCCTACTCAGTTAGGCTACTTTGGTTGCTTGTCAGTGCACCAAAAAATTATTTATTTATGGCGGTCAGGAACTGGTGATTTTCAATTGTGACGCTTCCTCTAGACTATTGACTACTTAAATGGGCTTCATTGCTTGAGCTAGGTATGTAGAATTCAACCCCTCATTGGTGGATCCATGTACCCATAATCGTGCAGGTACAGATACAGTACTGGGGGCTCCTAAGATATGGTAATCAGCATCCATCAAGTCTTCATCTTAATGATCATCCTATCTTCCATGTGTAGGTTCACCCAATTTATGGTTCCAGGGGTTTCCTCTTTTGGTGAAGGAGAGTTTTCTTCATCACCTTTCATTGGACAAGCTCGCCAATAGTGGCCAGGCTTGTGACATTTGTGGCATGTGAACTCCAAGCGCTGATACTGAGGAACTGGTTTGAAGTTCTTGTCTTTTGGCTTGTCATTATTATCCTGTTTAGCATACACCGCTTTTCCAACTCTGTGTGTTAGTTGAGTCATTGGTTTGTTTTTGATCTTATAAGTTCCTTGCACATCAGGTAAAGCATCCTTGATGGCCTTGAGAGATCCAGCCGTTTTGACTGCAAGCATCATGTGCAACTTGAGTGCTGGGTGTGCTTCTAATGAACTGAGTAGGACAGTCTTCGCGGTAGGTAAGTCTAATGTCCCTGTGGTCCATAGTTGTTGTGCTCAAAGGTAGTATTGAGTGGCATAGTTTGTGACTGTCTCCGTCTTGCCCATTTTCATCAATATGAACTCTTGCTTCATATTCTCAACATCCTGCGCGCTACCAAATTCTGATAACAAGATTTCCTTGACCTTGGTCCATATCAAACCAGGGCGTAAACTAGCGCTGTGTATCTCCTGAACTTCACAGCTCATGCAGCCTTGGACGTGATGAGCCTTCTGCTTGTCACTAGTGCCATCCATGATGTTCTTGTACATTTGTAAAATCCAGCTATTGTTCCCTCGCCAGGGGTGAACATGGTTTTGAAATAGGGTTTAAAGCTTGGATCTTCCTCTACTGGAGCGCTTCGCTGATGTTGTGGAGATGTTGTTCCCTGTGCATCTAACACTGGCTTTCCAAATGTGAGGTGTCCAGTGAAGGACTTAGAGCAAGCTGTGGTTTTACTTGAAGTTGATCCTTAATTTCCTCTAAGTTTCGATCAATGTCATCAAAAATAGTTTCATGGTGGTCTAAACGTTCATCATACTCATTCAATGTTCATAAATTTATTCCATTTTCCACTTCAAGGTGTTGGACCCATTCCTTGAGTCTCTTCAGATCAGTTTCAATTCTTCTAGTCACTGGTATTGCCCCAACACCAAGTTAGTAGCCACTCAAGCCTGTCAAGCAGTGTCTGAAACCCGATCTAGGTAAAAACACAACTCTACTGCTTTTTTCAACACTTGCAGCCTTGCCTCAGTCATCCCTTTTTCATTTAAGGATAGGCTTCCTGCTGCTTCTTCATCATGGTATGCCTCCATGGTTTTAATGCTAGGCATTTTCGTTTGCCCTGAACTCTCTCATCTTAACTGTGTGGTTAGCATCACCCTTGTAGTGAGCACCAGTCTCGGCACCCTGTGTTCTGCTCGCTAAACTCTGGGGATTTTATACTTGGGGCGTTGAAAGTAGTAATATGCTGCACAGATTTGATACTAATCAACTCAGCTTAGACTTCCTGAGAAAGCTGTAAACTTGACACTCGCATGCCAACTGTGCATTTTTTTACAAAAATCCTGTGTATGTTGGAATCTTCCCTTGACCCAACGGAGCTTATCACAACCTTATTCCTTGCAAGCCTAACCTTACAAGGAGTCCTTCTAAAATGAGTGTCTTCAGTAGTAATGCACTCAAGCTTGGTTACTTGCAGCCGCTACTTTTCACTAAGTTAAAGTGAAAAGCAAAATAAAGGAACTCTTTTGATTCTGTGAAATAGGCTGTTTATTTTAGATATAAAACGTAGTATTTTTATACTAAATACTAAAGAATCAGGATGTAAATAATAAAATGAGGGATAAATTGAATAGTGGATTGGAAAAATATTGTATCTTCCTCAGGAACCTCGGTGCAGTTTCTTCTTTAATTGATTTCTCTTTTTGGCATTCTTTTATAAAACACAAATTTGTGCACTGCAGCAGTGTGTAAAGCCTTCAGCATCTGGGTCGTCAGCTCAGTGGCTCCTGTGCGCTTCAGTGGAGTCCAAATTTCCGTTATCATCAGTGGACTTAATTTCTGGTTTGTTTGGTGGCACCGTTTTCTTTTCATTTTATTTGCTTTCCTTTTCAGTGCACCGTTTTGCACCCAAATCATTCTTATACTTTTCAAAGTTACCTGAACAAATACTTCCATTTCAGGAGTGTAACTTATTTAGAGTTTCATCATCGCAGTTTTTCCTTTCTTTGGAGATTGGATTGTTTATCATTTTGGCCATGACATTATTGCCATTTTTTGCGACCAATTTGATTTAGATATTACCATTTTTGGAGCTAGACTCATTTTGGTTTAATAATTTTTGTGCTTCATTCAATATTTCCTTAATTCTACTAGAGGTTGAGGATTTACTGATTTCATGTTGTACCAAATCCGTGACAGCTTCACCATGTTAAATTTCATCAGTGTCTTCCTAAAATGTGACTTTCAAATCACCATTTCCATTTCTTTTATAATTGGGATATATTAAGTTGAGCATTTGGTCATTCCATTTGGTTTGAGATTTTCAATAGTTGTTTTACTGAGTGGGTCATCTTGCAAAAGTCATAGAGTATAACTCCTGAGGATTTTCAAGCTGAGAGAGGCAATAGCTAAAATGACCAATGTGACTGCTACCATTATCACTAATACAGATGAGTGCAGACCCTCCATTGGTTGAGGTGGTTCCTTGGAGTCTTTAGACTGATTGAAATTTCAAAAATGTTCAAAGAAATTTGGCAAAATTAAATATCTATTTAATATAGTATAAATTAACTCAGAACCATACCATCAGCAGAGTACTGGGTTTTAATAGTTGAAGGGAAGTGAGGGGCGGGGAATCTTAAACATTTGTTACAATTGGATGTGAA
Organism: Massospora cicadina; assembly: GCA_022478985.1. NCBI lineage: Eukaryota > Fungi > Entomophthoromycota > Entomophthoromycetes > Entomophthorales > Entomophthoraceae > Massospora > Massospora cicadina. The sequence continues at coordinate 37,442 of JAKSZP010003204.1, forward strand.
AGCTTCTTAAAACCGCCAGGATTTTTTGTCATGGCACAGCTTTCACAATGCAGGTGCCTCAATTTGTGGTTCCTGTTGCCAAAATTTTCACTTCATTGGGATTTTAGCATACTGGTATATCTCACAATTTTCCTAGCAAAATTTTCTTTCATTTTGGAGGGATTATTGCTGGATTGATTTCTGGGCTGATTGTCTTGTCAGGACTTCAGCCTTGATTTGCCCAATTGTTTTCAGATTTAGTTCAAATTGTTGCACTTTTCACAACTTAGTCTTTTATAGAATTGAACTTTCCAGAAAAATCCTCCCCTTATGCTCTTTGACTTATCATAAAGTTGAGATGAGGGGCTTCTGCAGAAACCTATTGCTCATCAAGGGTTGCCCTAAATCCGCTAAATTTTTAACCAAAGGGCTTGGGAACGTTTCCCCCTCTTCAATTGAAAGGATGAATCAAACTGATTTATTTTTATGGTGCAGCTGGGATCCATACACTCTTTATCAAAAACCCTGCCCTAATTCTTCTTAACTTACTTAGCATCAAATAAAAGTAATTATATCACTATATGTGATAATATAAAAAAGTAAATAAGTATAAGGATGGCACAAGCTACTACATAGGGTTATTCAACTTACTAAACAGAACATAAAGTAATATTAGACTATTTTTTCTTAAACTAGCCATATATAACATAATAACTTACTTTTTATTACAAAGAAATTAATAATTTATATTTTCTAATTCTAAGTTTTCTAAAATGCATTTCTAAATTTAAAATTTTATTTGGGACTATATGACTGGAGATGATGCACTCAAGTATAGTGTTGACAAGGAAGATGGTAATAATAAAACTCCTAACCTGGTGGGAGAATAAAACCACCTATCCTACCATGGTGGAGGGGGAGAGGAACAGGTAGCACGGCCTTGACGTCCTTGGTCTTAACAAAGTAGCAAACTAAGGCAGATAGCAAGTGGGTAGAGGCATCCTCAGGGATGGAGTAAAAGTAAGTTAAGGCAGGGTTAAATAGTTAATTTGATCCTGTATGTATGCCTCATATTTGTTGACATGGTGCATGGCCTGGATATGGGCGATGAGGAGCTGGCAAAGTCAGTAATGTAGGTATTTATTATTTTTATAGAAGGTAATAACTTCACTAATATCTGAAATATCTGCTAGCAAAAATAGAAATGTTACCAAGTTTGTAGATATTTCTTTTGCAATAGCTGAAAATTTAAAAGGTAAGATGAGTTTCTATGCCTGGTATCAGAGTGGCAACCAATTTTACCACCACTTCATGAATTGAATGATATTCAATTAAGGCCACCGCAGACACAGAAAGCTGATGGTTGCTTTGGTAGGGGATAGCACTGGGATTTAGCATAATGTTTGGGAGGGAGAGGGACAAAAGTTTGCATCCAAAAGTAAGTCACATCTATCAGTGAAGATAATGGAAAGTTGATTTTACACAATTCAGAAATCTTATCAATAGTGTCCAAGGATTTTATTTTTATATGGATTGTTGCAACTTCAGAGAGCTATTATTGGATGGGTGTTCAAGCAAGAGAGTTTCTGGATTAAATATGAGTCCAAGGCATTTTTCAATTGACTAGCTTAAGTATAATTTGTTAAAATGGTATATAAGGTTTGAAGATAAGAAGAATTTTGTTACTGATCTGACATTTGTTTGGGCTGGGGCGACTATATACCCATATAAATGCAAAAAGTGTGGTCTCATAGTTAAGGTTGGTTAAATTTTTAATCTTGTCAGTTTTCTGACGGCGTTTTAACTTGTTCTAACTTGTGAAGATAGGGAAAATAATATCACTGTTATCAATAAAAGCTTATAAAAATGTTCCAAGTTGAGTCAATGTAACATGTGGTAATATATTATAGGCTAAGTCCTGGTGGTAATATGTGATGAGGGCAATGACATGAGGTGCCGCAAGGTACTAAGTACTAGGGATATTAAAGCAGAAGATAATATTGTTATATGTAAATAATTTAACATTAATTTCTTATAAAGGGTTGGGGAGGTGAAAAGGGAGGTTTACAAATAATACTACCATCATGATATTGGCATGTAGGTGGGTACAAGTCATTAGTACAAGAGTTTTTTATATATGGATGTCTGCCAAAGCAACCATATTATACTCAGGGGTTAACCCAATATCAAAGTGGCCCTAACATGGGTGAAAGTAAGTCAAGATGAACTTTCCTTCAAGCTAGGTCATGAGCAAATTCCACATAGGAGCAGGAAGGGGCCCAGGCCCCCAGTAGAGATCCTCTATAGGATCAGTGACCTAGCTCATTTAGTAGATGAGCGTTAAGTTACTGCCCTGTCTCCTAAAGAACCACCCTCTCTGTCCCTCATTTCCTCTTCTGATCTTTATATAGAATTAAATGTGTGTGCAGAGAAATGGTTAAGTTTAGGACCCTCCAGAAGGACCCTCAGGACCACCTCAAGTGTGACCTAGTCACTGAAAATATTCAAGAATTTTCTCCACCACACCCAAATTCCCATATAAGCCCTGATCTGCATAATAAAGGTGGATCAGATATCTTTTTATGGTTCATTGCAGATTAAGCCTGCAGATAACAAAATTTTCAACAAAAATTTGTATGGTTTATAATATTGATAGAATGGGTTACAGCATAACTGGTGTTAGAGAATTAACTATATGGAAAAATATGTTCAAGTTTAGTAGTATTATGCTAGATTTCTCCTTAATCTGGTGGACAGGAAGTTAAAACTTTTATGATGCCATCTGAGACCTCTAATGCATTCCCCTCAACTCTATCTCAAGAATCCAGGATGAAGATTAAAGTGCCCAGCAAGAGGCTTAGTCATTGCAAATTTCCAACTTCTTTCCCCCTTTACTATATAGGCAACTACCCTCCATAGGGTAGTTGCCAGTTTATTCTTTAGTTTTCTTTCCCTTTAAGTTTACTTATATAAAAAAGCAAGTTTCTGTTGAACCCTTTGTTGCAGAATCTGCCCTCCATGCTGCCTTGCTGATTTTAACCAAAATTATCTGGCAATGCATGCCACCATTCACAAAATAATACTGGAGGATGTCAAGTGGACATCCTAGTCCAAAGATCCAACATTGCTCCCCGCTCTCTGTGAGATAGTGGACAATCACCTCCATAATATTGACTGACAATCTGTTGCACACACTTTAGATGGCTCAACCAACTTTTTATAATTTATCACCCCAATTTAGGCTCAATCCATGCCACTTTTTTCATAATCTGTTTCACACTATTTAATAAGATAATCTGCCTCATTTAAATATATTACTAAACAGCCACAAAACTTAGTGGATTTGTCACCCTCCCTTCCTCTCCCACCCTTGGGGGTTGCCCCAGTAAGACCCACGGTTGCCCCTAATGAAGCCTTCTGGCTTGTTGTAGGGGCCTTTGATATGTTATTTAAACAGATTGCCCCTCAATTAATCCTTAGGGAACCCCACTTGAAAGTTATTAGAGCAGCTGACCCTCTGGCATCTGTACCATCAACTGGGCACTGTTCAACTTTTTCAAGATGGACAGTTTTCTCCAAATTAGCTATAACCCTGACAGGAAGTCTGTAAAGCCTACATATACAAAGTTGACAGTAGCATGTTCGATAATTACTTTATTGGTATATGGGAATTAAATTTTATATGTGACATGGAGGTAGGAATAAAATTTAGATTATGGGAGGGCACAAGGGTGAGGGTGAATTAGATGAGCTTGCACAAGGTGAATTGCTAGGTCCTTGGGTGATAATGCAGCTTGGGATGTTAGGTGGACTGGTTAAACCAGCCTGCACATATATCTTTTTATGAGGTGGTAACCACCTGGTGACAGAGCGCTTCTGCCCCATACTGCAGAAGTGATAGGACTCAGGCGCCAGCTATCAAGCTGGATAGGTTTTTGCATCCTCTAGAACAAAAGAGGGTAATAATTAAAAAACTTATTTTTTATCCAGTTATTTATATTTAGTATACCCTGGATGAAGAGATGAGTAGCGGCAGCCCCTGTCTGAACCCCACTCCAAGGGTCACCTCCAGACCCAAAGCTATTATTGTTTTTAAAACCTCTTTACAATTAGTGCAGAGAATCCAATAATTCTGCCACAAGTTTAGGAGTGTTTGTAATACAAGTGTCACAAAGGCAAACCCCTTCCAAGCTTAGGATGCAAGAGGCACACTGGTGATTGTTAAATTGACACCAGGGATAAGCTCAGGTGAAAATCCTTTGCCAAAAAATTTTCCTGTGATTGAAAGTTTAAAGGGAAAGAGCACCAGGCATGGGGTAATATTATCAACTGGTTACAAGCTGAAAAGAAGTAACACAATTAGTTGCAACCTAAAATTGCTTAATCAATTTGCAAAAATGAACTGCTCAGAATAGTGTAAGCGTGATTCTAAGAGCTGGGAACCTAAAACCTATTGCATCCTTCTTCCTCTTAGTATAAGAATTTGCAACCTTCATTGTGAAGGTTGTTGGATTTTTTTTCTTTTCCAGTTTAAATAAACAAATTTTTTAATAAACCTTTTTTATTTATATAAATACTAAAATTTCCAACTCCAGAGTTCCTCCTATTAGCCAAAGATGGGTCCAAATTCTTTGACAGTTTTTGATTATAATAGTTTCCTTTGTCATGTCTATCCTTGCTGCTACAGTTGTGAGCATGCAAAGGGCACAGGCATCTGCTCATGCACCTCAAACTGTAAATATGAAAGTTTCTATTGTTAAACCAGTGTAGGTGTTATGCACCTAAAAAACACTGATAATATTGTTAAATATGGCCATGAAGAAGTGGTGATGTTGGAAATCATGGGTAAGTGGAAAGGAGCAAGTGGGCAGCAGGTTGACTTTAAAGATGAAAAATTTCAAGGCTATTTGGCATCATGAGATTCTACAATGGCCAACTAAAACAATCAGAACTCAAGCTTTTTATACCCAATTTTCACTCACAAAGAAACTAATGACCAATGGTTATACTCATGTGTTGCAATGATGTCCATCTTTAGTTTGACCCTTGGTGCAGGCTCCATGTTCATTGACCAATACTTCCATCATCTCTCCACAAGTGGCTCTTTCTACCACCCTATCAGAATGACAGTGTCTTGTAGATTTTGAAGTCTTTTTTGGGTTCTTGAATACTCACAATGAAAGCCAGGTCTTTCCTTAGCATATCAGGTTCTGACAAGCAGCAACTGGAAGCTCAGTTAATATTAAAATATAAACAGATGCAACAAGTTGGTGGTGGATTTTTGGGGTTTAAAATTTGATATGCTCAAAAGTGAGGTTGAGTTAATTAGAAGCTAAAGTATTAATTTGTAAAGAAGACCTTATGCAAGATTTTATGTGCCCTTTTACATTCATTATAATTATTATTTATAAATCCATAATTGAGGGGAGGATACCCCAGTGATAAAGTATGGACTCACTATCACTGCCTCCCCAAGTTCAATCCTGGTAGACGAACTTTGGGTAGGGGATGATTATGACTGTGTTGAAGTTTGCACACCAATGTCCCAAACTGAGATAGTAAATAGCAAGGCGGTCCATGGAGTTCCTGGCCTATCATACACCACGCATGGAGGTTTTCTGGGTTTCATCCTCCTTTCCCATTTCTTCAATTCCCTTAACTGGTGCGATATCATCCCCAGGTCAGCCCACCTCAAATAAAATTTAAAATTAAAAATTTAGTATAAATCTTTAATTGAAAATGTGGTTAGCCTGATAGGGTAATTCCTGCTTCCACCCTAGTGCAGGTTTTGTTCAATCCAGGTTCGAAACCTATACTGGCTAAAAAATTCTCGGTGTGGTATATTTGTCCCAAGGTTGACCCACCTCAAATACTTTTATAAATTCTTAATTGAAAAGGCTGATTTTGCAAATTGGTATAAGAATTTTGCTCATAATAGCCACCAAATTTTATCTATATAAGGTGGTACTTTATTATGACTAAATTGATTATACATTGGGAAAGTACCTTTTTGTCTCCTTTAGCACCTTTATGGCCAAGCTTTGTCTGGTAATATCCGGCCGATCTAGTCAAAACTGTTATTTGTACATGAAGTTTTGGGCTAGCTTGTTGCATACAATATGTTAAATCAGGCCAATGATTTGAAATTTTTAGCTTAAACTTTTTCGGAAAGAGCAGATGGATGTGTAAATTGCTGCTCATATGTAAAGAGATGGTTTATAACTTAAATGGGACTCGACTAGAAACCCCAATGTGCTGGGTTATTAACTTTTATGGCTTTTTGGTAGCTTAAGGAAGAGCTATAAGGTCTGCTTACTCAAACAACCAACAGAATTTAGGTATAAAAGTTATTGCTCTCATCTGAGCAATAAACTCATATTGAATCCAAAATTACGTAACATAAGTTGGTACTAGCAACTTGTACTGATACATCCCTTAGCATTTATTCTAACTTGAAGATGAAAATATCAGTTAGTGTAGAAACTTTGGGCAACAGACTAAACAAAGGCATAAACGTACCTCAATAAACAAGTGTCACTGTTGATAACTATCTTGGATTAAAATTTTAAATTGATATCAAGGTTGCTAAATGATCAAGGTCTAATTTATAGTTGGAATTTTACCAAATATATACATTCCCTAAATAAATTTCAACCGTTGAGATAAGCCAAGTTCATAAATAAATTAGGATTTGACTCGGTGGAGCCATTCTTTGTAAGGGGTGTTGGTAGCACTGTTCGCTGAGCTTTTATAAAACCATAAGGAGAATCAAAGATACAATACCTATGGAGTTACCGAGAAGTTTAAGGTTGGATTTTGTCCCAATGTGAGCTTCCTAATATATATATATATGAAATTTTAGGATAAAGGTAGTGACAAGCTTAAACGTAATTCGTACGGCTAATTAGTTTAGATCTGTAAGGTTTTTAAGACAAAGCCTCATGTAAACTAATAATCCCAACTGATATAGAAACCCAACATAAATAAGCTCGGTAACTCCATAGGTATTGTATCTTTGATTCTCCTTTGCGTTTTATAAATTGCTTAGGGTTCAAGGTTTAAAATTTAAAACAAGCTAAAAATAAAAATAGTGGCTATTTATTTGACCCAATTCAGCGCTCTCATACCTAGAACGACGTCCGTTATTAAAGCCAAAAACAGATCGAGATCAGTACATGTTTGCAAGCCAAGCAAATAGCAAGCTATGGAATGGACCAAACTGCCAGTTATCAGAAGGCCAATTACAAGGGCCGTCCAATCCAACCCACAATCCAGCTAGGAAAAGCAAAGCGGGGAGGCTACATTCCAAAGTATTGATTCATGTCCATGGGCCTTCCAGATGAAAGCTGAGGTACCTGTGAGTACTTCCCTCGCAAGATTTCACGAATCTCGGATAAAAGCTTTAAATAACTCATATTGTGGGGGTTATTCGACAAAGCTTTGATGAGCGCATGCGACATGGCGCCTGTATTTCCGACCCCCTTTTCAACGGCATCCGCCGAAGTTTGGGAGTCTTCGCAACTAAAGAGTGATTAGCCTATAAAGGAAATAAAACGCATACCCAGAAAACATGACCACATCTGCTATAGCCCCGCGCGTCTGCTGCGATATCTTTTCGGCCTTTTTACCGGCTTTTAAAGCTGTTACCCCTTTCTTCAAAGACAACAGAGCGCCCACCATGTCGCCCATCAGATACTTCTTGCCCAAGTCAATCGCAACGTTTTTAACGTTTTTGGAGGGCGAATAAGAAATCAACTTCCCGTGCTTATCGTAAACGTACGGGAGATCTAAAGCCGTTCCGGAGTGGCAACAATCGAAAATCGCGGTGAGACGGCAACCTTGAGGAAGAGAGCGCACCATAATGGCATTCATTTCATCATCGACAATCATCCCCGCTTTAGTATAGTCTAAAGGGCAGATAGTCTCGTCATAACCATCATCCTCATCACCGTCTTTATCCGCCACTTGGCTTCCATGCCCACTGAAATGGAAGAAGAGGGAATCGTTAGAGCGGGCGTCGGTAACGAGCCATTTCATGGCCTGTATTATATTTGCTCTCGTTGGCATTCGACTAGGATTGTGTTTTTGGTCGTCCGTGAGTATGACCATCGAATCGGTTGAAAAATTATAGTGCCTGCAGATGAAATCCTTAACATTTTTGACATCGTTGATGCATCCGCGTAACGCCGCGCTGGTGCCAAAATAGTTGATACCGATTAAAAGCGCCTTTTTCCTGCCGCAAAAGTTCGAAACGGCAAAACTAGGACCCGCTCCTGGGGGCAAAGGCTGGGATGGCGGGGCCTGTTGGATGGGCGGGGGTTGGTTGAACATGGCCAGGTTCTGTGGAGAAGGTTGGGGCGGGGCGTTAAAGTTATACTGAGGAGCGTAATCTCCAAAATCAGGGGTGGGGGATATGGCAATGGCTGAGCCATTCCTTGTGGCTGGTGCAGAGTCTGACCTGGTTGCGGAAGATTCGAAACATCGTTATGCCTAGTACTACCTGGGTGATAAGCGTCAAGGGAAGGTTCATTTCTTGATGGTACGGGCGTAGGCATACCGCCAGAAGGAAAACTAGGCCCAGGCTGCGGAAAGTTTTGACTCGATTGCTGAAAACCTTGATTAAAAGATCCACCGTATTGCTGATTAAAGCCCTGGTTTTGAGGGGCACCATAACCTGGATTAGAAGGAGTTCCGTATCCTTGATTGTAGCCGTGGTTGGGAGGAGCACCATAACCTTGATTATAGCCTTGAGTAGGCTGATGAGGTTGCGGATAGGGTTGGGCATAATGCCCTTGCGGGTTGATAGGAGCAGGCATCGCTGCCTGCTGTTGGCGATACTTTTGGCCAGGATAAGCCATAAATAAACAAACAAATTTTCAGATATAAAGATCAGGCCTTATACTTTTCAAAGTTTTAAAATTTAAAGCTTTGATTTTATCAAATTACGCGTATCCTCGCCTTTAATGGTTTTTAAATAATAAGGCATATTACTAAACCATGACGATAGATTAAAAACAGCAGGACGCTAACAAGCATGTAATTCAATGTGTGATTACAAATCCTTAACTAAGAAGCTCGTTTAAGCTTGAATAAAGCTGATTGTATTACTTTAAAGCTCTTAAACTAATTCAAATCACGTGTCATCATTATCGATCCCCAAATCAATTTCCCGTTTTGTATGTACAAGAAAATCCACAGATTAAAATGATGGAAGTTGATTTGCATTCAGAAATGCTTAAACATAGAATTCACGTGGGTAATGCAGCGTTAGCATAGAACATTCTAGATCGAAGTTTAAGGGTATCATTATTTGGAGTTGGGGTTTTCTCAAACTGGCTGGTGTTATGGGAGTGGGGTTTCCTCGAACAAATCATGCCAAGGAGTGCTACAGCACTTTGATTATCTTGGAAATTCCTGTGCACTCTTATAAATAAAACTATTGAACCCAACGGGTAATCTGACCAAATATCCTAGATCCCTGAATCCTAATAAAGTCAAAAGTGGTATATTAGAAAAATAATATAATAAAACCCCGTTTATTTAATGGCATGAATAAAGCTTTTTATGCTAGTTTTATCTTTGTAAATGATAAGCAAAGAATAAATATATTTGGTTCTTCAGGATAAAATAGATTTAAGGGTGAAATGGTTGATTGAAATGCTCCAGATACAGTAGTTTCATATCAACATATAGGGTCAATTAATTTTACACCAAGTACTAGATATTTCTATGAAATTGAATATGCTAATGAAACTGATTATTGTTTACTTTGAAATACTATATTGTTATAGATCTAGTCTACATAACTAAATAATACTTAATAGCTCTATTCATATACTTTAGTATGCTTTACTTAAATGATAAACTAGTTAAGAAGTTAAAATTATCTGTCAGTTAATCTATATAATAGAACTTAATAGATTTAGAATAACTATTTTATTTTAAACGTTTGCACCCTGTTAGGCTCAAGATCTCAACTAATTTTCAAGTTCAATCCTAACTATTCATAAGAATTTAAACAAACTCGATAATATATCTTTTGAGCTATAATGAACTATAAGAAATCTGAAAACTTAAAGTAAAAGTTTATTCTTATTATACATAGTTACATAAACTATTTTAAAATTATATATATAGTTCCTTATAACATGTTTTATGGCCTTGTTACTTTTTGATATAGATTCTATATAAGTTAATCCAATTCTTTGAACTTACCCTACATTACTGAAAGTACTAGTTAAGAGCCAGTATATTATATTTGAAATAAATGACACTAGTTTATTATTTGATTATTATATAAAAAAGTAACTAAGGCCTACATTGAGACTAATTTCTGTAAATTTTGTAAAATAAGGTATAGTGCTAGAATAATTGTTTTTAAGAAAAGGGTTACAAAAATGTTAATATAGATAAGCAGATGATGTATAACTATGAGTTTAGTAGTAATTATACTTTTTTACTGCAATCATTACGGTTAATATATGTGTATTTAAAGTATTAGGTTAATCTAGTACCCATATGTTAATTTTGTTTGTAAGCTTGTCTTGACTATAAAAGCTAAAAGATTATCAAGTTAAATAAACTTAAAAAGTTCTAAATCTATGTAAAAATGGTGGCTAATCTTATCATAGAAGTTATGAAACATGAAATTTATAAAAATGCTTATGTCTTATTTAATCTATATATGGAAGTATAGGACAAAAGTAATATGATAAATGTTTGTAACAGGAATTTCAAAACAAAGAACTAAACCTTATGTTAGGAGCATGTCTGTAACGCTCCAGTTCTAGTAGAGGTTGTGGGAAAGGGCACACCCCACTACCATGTAACACCTTGCTGAGAAGAGGGTAAATAAAGCACTACAAAGAAAAATGGTGCACAGAGGTGCCAAAAGCAAGGATGGCACACATTTTGTTATTTTGGACCTCATGGAGGTTGGCAAACAAGGATAAACAAATGTACATAAATAAAAATAAAATGAACGGGGCTCTTTTTATAAACAGTCAAACAACAAAGAAGGTTGGTCACAAAGCAATAAATTATAAGGAGTCAGGGGGTCATTTTTCATTGGCAATTAACTGCGCCCAATCCAACCAACTGCTATAAACTACCATCCTTTGTGATACATAAGCTGAGTACACATAAACTCAGGTGATTAATTACAAATAGATTTTTACAGATTTGGCAATATAGTAAACCAAATGGGCTTTAAATCCCTGGTTTCCCACTAAATGTAATGACCTATCCTTATTCAAAATATACCTTATGCACTACAGGACTGGGGCTGCAATGCCCCTATGTCCATCACGTGCACCCCCTGAACCAACTTTGGCATATTTTGCCCTCACCCAGAGTTAGTCCAGGGTGTGCTTCAGGTTAGGCATGTTCATCAACTTGCTTCTTATGGCATTTGCACGCTCTGCTTTTTTTTTTTTTAGTACTAGATGGTTGCACGCTCTGCTTTGTTTTTGCACTATGTACCAACTCTCATATCATCTAGCCATGACATCTTAAGCATCTATTATATACCCTATTAGCTTGTTTAACAACATAAGTATTATCAATTTTAACTAGGGCTTTTTCTGTAAGGTTCCTGTAATGGTCAATGACCATATATAAATCTCATAAGATCAGGAATTACATGATTCAGGTATGTTGATGGTTGCAATTCCATTATTCTGATGAGGTTTTCCTAATCAGGCCAATGGTGGGGGAATTTTAAATAAATATTTCAGTGGTTGTCCATTTTTGATTTTTCCCATTTGCTGATGAGTTGCTGAGATGCCATTAATTCTGGAGGCTTTTACATGCCTCATGACTGACAATGCATTTAGCTTTTTTAGGTAATATTTCAAAGTGAGATTGCCCCTGATGGACCTCACTTAGGAATTCTATTCCAAACTTATAATTTACCCCAAATAAAGGCCGCTATTTTCTACACCTGCTATAATTAATATAATTTAAAATTGTATTTTACATGAGGAATAGGGAGGTCTATACTGGGTTCCAAGACCTGGTTGGGTGAGCTCCTTATCTGGAAGGTTAATTTAACATGGATGGTAGTGTGATTGGAAGTGAGAAAGGGGGTTGACGTCCTGAGATCCCTTGGGGTGGCAATGCCCTGATGGAGCGGAATACTCCAGTTCAGAAGATGTTGGGGAAGTTTGTCAAAAGCTGCAGCATGGGTGACCAGAGGCTGGCAGAACATCATTATCCACTGCACCTCAGTGTAACAAATGGGTTCATGCCAATATTCTATGAGGAAATTGGGAAGTAAGAGCCTCATAGCTGACTCTATTAGGGACCAGCCTGCCAGAACCAATCTTCAAACCCATCCGCCAAGTTTTGTCATTGCCATGAACCCTCAGATCACTGTCCACATGCTGTAGGAGAATACTGAGATCCACGCCAACGCCATGCTGAGCTCACTAATGGAGCTCATATCTTTGATCTGATTATTCTATTAAAAGAAAATATTCTTTTCTTAAGCAAGAAAATCTTTATTTGATTTTTGGGGATTTTGTAGAAGACTCAACTGGCCATTCAGGCTAGCCTATCCCCAAATATTTAGCACTTTGCTAATATTAAGTAAGCTTTCTCCTACACCAAGCTCTCCTGAACTGGCCAACCCATCTCAAGCAAAGATTCCATATCCCACTGAATCATCATCCACGCAGCTCATAAGTCTGACATCATATTGACTCAGATGTATTTTGGCTTTGGACAGTTAAATCTTCCTTGCTCTAATCCCCTCTCATTTGGGATCCTTCCCATGAATTCCATATTCAGATCCAGTACTGACTGATCCAAAGCAATGTACAGATCAGATGTCACCTGATCCGTTACATTCAGCCTTCACCCATCCCTTCAGTATGGTGGTTGCCAGAGTGGCCCTGAGGTGATAGAGGCCAGTTTGCTGCACCTTGGCCCAATGTGCTCAGTGAGGCCAACCGCTCAGAGAGGAGTCTTGGGGGTTTGGTACAGCTATTGCCCTTTCCCTTGCAGGTGTGACTCCTGTCTGAGATTTTGGGTTCACAGCTGGTGGCAGGCTGGGCCTTGGGAGTCCCATCCATTACAGTTCCCAAATGCAGCAATCAAGATAGAAGAACCCTGCACCCCTTTAAATCAAAAATGGAACAAACCATAGGATTCTTCCATTGACCCAATTAGAAGCTCTAGGACACACCATGGATGACAGTTGGATGGCAACTACCCCTTTTTGTCTGACTTCCCATGCCAAACACACAGCTTACAATCTAATACCTTTTATTATCTCTGATCAGCAGAAAATTATGTGTAGATAACAAAACTGCTCTGTTTTGCATTTACAAATAATTAAAAAATTTAGCACAGCAAGTGAAATTTTACCCTACTAACAAAGGGATCAAGTATGAGCACCCTCAATTAGAAATTGATACCTGGGGTAACCCTGGATGAATGTTTGCATAAAATAACCAAGAATAAGGCCTGAGTCAGACAAAAAAAGGTAAGCAATAGTTTATATTTAAGTCAATAAGTTCAGATGGTGACAAAGCAACATTTAACATCTAAAAAAGGATCAAATCCTTTCAAACAGTTAGGTGAATGAATTTTAATTGTTTGATGCGATATCATACCATGCCATTTAAACTAAGTTTATTTTCTTTGGTAATATTGATTGTTCCATTTTTGGAGTTTATAATTTGTTTAAACCAAGCTTCCCCCCTTTCCAATCCTAAAACCCAGCACCCTTATAATGGTGAGGTGATAGGTTATTTTTTTACTATATACTATAAAACCTTGCTCAAAACTTTAAAAATTTTATATTGATTAAGAAATATCCTATACTGTGATGTTAAAGGAAGGCTATTAGGTAATTCCACCTGCTAGCTTTGATTAAAGGGGTATTTATGGGTGGAACTTGTTGTAATTGGCGCTTAGGTGTCAAAATACAACAGCACATGTAAAGTGATACTTTTTATAGAATAAAAGGAACTGTATAAGGACAGTGACCTTAAAATAGAGAAATAAAGTCTAATCACATATAGGTTTTATTTCTAGCTTCAATAAGCTAAGATAAAAAACAGATAACCTTTAAAATGAGACTCTCATCATTATAAACAGAAAATAATCTAGAAAGGTGGTTAGTGAATGAATGCTCTTGAAACGCACAAAATATTGACTTAAATTTTTAAGGATAAAAATAATAAAACCTTAAAATTGTTCTATGACGCCCCTCATGCCACTGCCACCATAATCCCATACCACTCCGCCATAGCCCAAAAAATCCCCCCTCATTCCTGCATCTCTGTGGCGCCAGAGAAGTTCTTTTGGGCTCATGTTGATATAGGTTGACAGATTTGTCCCCTTTGTTTTAGGATTAACCATTCTAAAAAATCCTGCCCACATGCCGCTTCCTCTGATTCTGTTTCTGAACCCTTGTCAGTGGTGTCTTAATGTGGTATTTTGTTGCTCCCTCCCACCCAACACTAGATCATGGGGCCAGAGTGAAAAATCTGACCCCACCATGCCCTCCAGGCACACTCAATTACCTGAATTCACCCCAAACAATTAGAAACAGGTTTGGACCACTGTTCTCCACCAAGAAGCTTCCCATTTTCCTACTACCACCCACCCTATTTCTGCCTCCACTATTCTTGTAAACCAAAATCCTTGATCCCTATTGGATGATGTTGATTAATCAGGTGAGATTGTTAGAAAGAAAGCTGATGAATCAGGTGAGGAAGCCTCAGATGGATATGACTGGGTGCACTTTTTTACCTTAAATTTTGATAACTCTATCCCACCTAGACGTTATGCCCTAAACCCAATGCTATCTACTTTCAAAGTGACCAGAAGCTGGCCTTGGCAGCAGTGACTTCCCCCCTTTATTCCCACCTTTGCATTGATGTTGCAAAGTCTGTTGCGGTATTCCATAATAGGCTTATTACAGTTAACTTCCCCCCAGTTTTCCTGAAAATGCGTGTGATGAAACAACAAATTGGATGTTAGTGCTATCAATTTTACTATAAAAGTTGCCAAAATAGCGACATATACCCAAACAAACTGTTCACACAGAAGCAAAATGATGATTTTCTTCTACTTGCTGATGCCCACCTTCAGGCTGAACGTAATGTGGCGAAATTAAATCAAGATATCATTAAGACTGATATTTAGTATCTTAATAATTTTGTCCTCTACCTTGGCCCTCACCATGTGATGCCCTGACGCCATTGCTCTCAGCCTTGAGCTGCTTCTACAACAATACTTTAACTGAAATGGTTGCTGTGCCTGCGGATAAGCTGCCTGACCCTCTTCCCCCTCTGCTATGGTAAGTTAGCGGTCCTCCACTCCCTGTCTGGTTGGAGGCTTTATTTGTTGTTTTATTTTGTTTCAAATTTTTATGCTCTTTGAGTATTGGTGCTGTCTGTCCCCTGGTTGGTGTACCTCAAATAAGATAAAAATTCAAAATTTAAAATATAATTGTTTTATGACAGCTTGGGGTAATGGAGAAATGATAATAATAATAATATTTTATTAATGGTTGACAGACCTTGGGAAAAATATGTTGCACCAAAGAGAGGGGGAGTAAGATCTATGAAGGGGGCTGTGACTTAAAACTGAGTACTAGGGGAGAATGACATGGCAGGTGTTCCATTAAACCTAGCAGCGTTGAGTGGGCTCACGTGAGTTGTTTGGTGCTTCTTCATTAATAAAAAGGCAGACTTGCATATCTGGTTGACAGATAGAAATGGGAGTGGAAGCCAATTTTGAACTATTTTCTGAAGAAAGCGTGGAATTGCTTTGGCAAACAGCCATATGTTGGGTGTCTTAATTATGTTTAGACTAATTTTTTTGGTCAGGTTCAGGACAGTTATTTTGTAGCGCCTTGAAATAAATTATATGTATTGTCTATAAGGACAATGCAAAAACCATTGCTTGAAGCAATTCTCAGCATGGTTGAATTAATAATGATTGTGAGGAAATTTGTGATTGGGAAAAGCTTGGAGGGTATTAAGATGGGTGCTATTAATGCCCATGCCAGTTTCTATACCAGTAAGGCCACTGGACACTCCTTCATCCTGTGAATCAGGGTGTCAGTTGCTCTGTGTGATGGTACAGAATGTTCCTGACCACCACATTGTTATTATTAGAATTGATAATGACAAACTAAACAATAAATTTTAATAAAAATACTGATAGTTTTAGGGAAGAAGACACCCAATTGGGGCAAAGTTTATTAATAAATCAAGGTTCTTTTATACTTTTAATGGATCTGACGAATCTGAGATCCAAAAATCTGGAACTACTTAATAATTGATACAGCATTAACATCAGATTCCCTCCAATGCAGGCCTCAAAAAGAACCCCTATTTATAGGGGTTCCAAAATGATGTAATTCTCCAGTGAATGGAGTAATTCACCCATTTTGCATATAAAATTAATCTATAAGAATAGTGGCTCCCCCCACAGGGAATTGAACCCTTGTCGCCATGGTGAGAGCGTGGAATCCTAGCCACTGGACCAAAAAGGGACCCAAATTTTAATCAAATTTATTAAAATTGACTTGATTAAAACCAGATTGATGTGTCTAAAAATAGGCCTTCCAAATTCAGAATAATGGCAATTGATGATCACTGCCACTTCTTTCTTACATCATTAATAATTATCACATATTTTAAACTAAACCCCTATAATTTACTCCTATGTTTAAAATCACAATTATCAACTATTGCAGACTAATAATCTCATAAGACTTAAACAAGTCTAAGAAATTATTATTGACATACTATAAAGATAATTGAGTAATTTTTTTATCCCTCAATTCTGTGTTCTTACTCAGTTGGCTCAATAAAACATATCTTTAAAAATTCCATTAACTTCTACTTTTATTGAACTATATACTATGATAAGCACCTCCTTCCAGGATAATAAACTCAGTCACCTAAGGGAATTCTATTTGCTCTCACCTGAGTTCAAAGATCATTGTTAGGGTTAAGTATTATCTTAACTCTTATCCAAGGCTGGTTTCAACATCATCATAGTGGTATGCGGACCTTCAGAACACTCTCTGGGGTTTTATCCAGTCTATGGACTATTTCCTGGTTGGTATTACCCAATACCTTTGTCAATCACTAAAAAGAACCAGTCTGTTACACTCTGCACAATTTTCAGGGCTCATGAGTGGAGTTGGATCTTTCAACTGTTTAATAGGCCCCGTGTAAGTATCTCCAGATGTGTGCTCTGGTTTTTGAGTGGAGCAGGTCATGTATCATGAATTTCCATAATTTTTTTTCTGCGTGGCTTCATCATAAGGCTGATCATTTTGGTCCAGGAGGTCAAGCCAGGCCAGAATGCAGGTTCTTAGTAGGGGGTATTCTTTTACTAGGACACAAGTGCCCCTGAATTCCTGGGTGTAGGCATGCATTGCAAACCCTTGACTTTGTTGGCCTATCATAATGTTGAGCGTTAACAGCCATTCATCTCAGTTGATGACCTTCAGGATCATGCAGGAGAAGCTTGACAAATGATGTAGACCAAGGCACTTGAATTAATTGGCAGGTACAATAGAAGGGTGTTCATAACTGTAGAGTTAATAAGTCTGAGGTCCTTATCTAGATTGATTCTTGCAGTGTATGACCAGTGTTTTGTGGTGGGAATTGAGCTTGTCACTCTTACTATCCAACTACTGAATACCTTATATGATTGCTTGACATGGTTGGTGAGGCCTAGACCTCCTTCCACTCTTGGGCCATGAAGTGGGCCTATTCTGATTGGGATCTTCTGCCATCCCAAAACTGTGACTTCAGTAAGGCCCTGATGCATTCATGGAAATCTGCTGAGAAGGAGATGATAGCAGCTGGGAACCAGAGGATTGGGAGTAGGAGGGAGTTTATAACTACAACTCTTTCCAGTAGTCCCATGTTCCTCCCCCTGATGGTGGCAATGCAGAATGCAAGCTTCCTGATGAGCCCATCTTTGATACCTGGCAAATCTGGTTCATTGTGGTTCAGGGTGATGCCCAGGTGTTTCATTGGGTCACCCAAAGGCGCCACACCAAACAGAGCCTGACTTTGCCAGGATTTTTGGCCTTGAAGATCTTGGTGAGTGGCTAGGGCTGTGTTTAAATGCTACCAAATTGCATGCAGTTTGGCAACTAATCTTACCTTAATTGCTGAGGAAGGTACTCTTATTGTTGAATTATTACAAAAAGTAGAGTTTTGGTCATCAATATTAAGTTTAAACTTTTATAAGTGTTTAAATTAAAGGTTTAAATTATTGGTATTAAAATTATTTTTATTTAGATTTCTTGAGCTAGTGGTTCATCATTTTTTCAATCATTTTCAGGTAAATTTTGAGACCTGAAATTAATTGCATTATAAGCTCACAAATTGGAAAAAATTTCTGCGTTGAGAGTTATGTCTTGCAACTCAGTGACATCATTTTCAATGACGTTAGCCAGCTCCTGATTTGTTTTGACTGGGATGTCTATTAATCTCACCAATTTTAAACGCGTTTTTTTTAAATTGCAATTTATCTGGATTCAGATGTGGTGTTTCAGCATGACGTCATTTTTACTCAGGTGACCCCAGTGCCAGGTATATTAAGCCCAGTTGTCACCCACCCGCTTACCATTTCCAGAAGAGTGGAGGTGGTAGGTAGGGGATGACAGTGGCTGAGGCTGGTGACAGTCCCTGATTTGAGTCTTGCCTCTTTGGGTTGGCTAAGAAAACAATGTGCCAACAACAGGTAAGATTCCATTTTTGCTTTGTTCACTCTTGCATTGCTAACTTTTCATAATGGTGGATGATTGACTTGAGTTTCTCCAAGTCTTCCATGCTTGTGATACATGTAGGGATCCAGCTGATTTCTTCTTTCTGGTGCTTCACGCTGCTGGATACCATGATGGTTTATTTAATTTAAAGATATAACACTGAATAAATAAAAGATAGTTTTATGGTTTTTATTAGTGAAGTTCTGGAAAAGAAAAAAAATGAATCCTCTAAATATCCGACTGTTCAGTATTTAAAATTGTATCAAGGGTCAAAGAGAATTCATTGGTAAGTTCAGAACAGCTTGATACAGTCCAAATAAGG
>JAKSZP010003205.1:0-56369 GCA_022478985.1 Massospora cicadina
AGGCCATGGAGGATCCAATTATTTGCAAATGGATCAAAGATTGCTACTATTGGAAAGAATACAGGACTCTGTATTAGAAGTCTTATGTGATTGCATCACTTGTATAAAGTAGAAGCTGTATAAGGCCAAGTACAAGTATCGCCCTATGACCCCTCAGCAGCCATTTCATACCATCAGTTTATATGTTGTAGGTCCGCTACCTGAATCCACAAGAGTAAATTGATACATCATATCAGGGATTGATCATTTCACAAAGTGGATTGAATCAATTGCATTCCCACACAAACTGCTAAAGCTACTGCTAATCTTTTATCAAAACATATTTACTAAGCACAGCTGCTTGTAAGTCTACTAAGCGATAATGTGAAGACTTTTAAGTCAAGAGTTTTGAGTATCTTAGCTATAAGCATGGTAACTTAGTAATTATTCTCATCGCCTTACAACCATTAACTAACAGGAATTTAGAAAGAGCAAATGGGGCATTGGTTTCAATACTATGCAAGATGGCCACTAACAATCCATTACACTGGGATCAATAACTTTCAAGTGCATTAATAGGTTATAAGATAAGTTTCCATTGAATTACTAAAATTGGATCCCTTTTATGCCTTATAAAGAAGAGAACCTGGAATTTCAGCTAAATTATCTCAAGAAGTACCAGTATTAGTACTGAAGGGCCTAAGAAAGCTCTAAAAAGATTATCCCAGAAGGTAATAGAATTTTTAGTCAGAGGCAATGACTAATCTGGCCAAGACAATTATAAGGGAAGGTCAAGCAGCAAATGCAACTTGCCAACTTTTACCCTCCTTTAAAATTCAAGACTTAGTCCTACATCATCACAATTGAATAGCACCATGGGGAGGAAAATTAGATTCCATCTGGGTTTGGCCATATGCTATCACTTATAAATGTGAAAAAAAACTCAAAAAAGTCTTTGAAAATTGGAGTAATGATCAGCTGCATTAATAGCTGATTATTGCATCAGTAATCACCCTCTAATATTCCTGAAGGGGTGATTTCAGATATCCTGATATCAGACATGATGGGAATAATATTGGCCTTCAACTCCCTCAGCTTAATCTACACATAGATCCTAGAAGGGGTTAAATTCAATGCCTCATTAAATTACCTGGAGAAACTTGTAGTGGTGGAGGCGCTGACATATTGGCGTCCCCACCAGCATAGCTCTAGTCAACTCTAGTAAAACTCTGACAAACCAAGTTAATTTTAAGATGTCCCAAGAAGAATCCCTGCCTTTTCAAAATAGTGGATCAATTGAAGGTTAGGTGACAACCACTTTTAGTGGCACCAAGGCAAAAAATTAAGATAAACCCAAAAAAGGTTAAGAATTAATAAGCTGTCAAATGATCAACCTAAGTGACACACAGTCTAATCCAACTTGGGTATTCTATTTACCATTTGTGCCCTATCAAAATTATGATACAAAGGCACTATAACATCCATTATGTATCACCTGACCAAGAGCCTCTCTTTCAGATTTCCCCCTCTATTATTTTTTCATTAATCCTTTTCCTTTTGGGGTTTATAATGTTAATTACAACGAATTAAAACCCCTGATTTATACTATAATAAAGTTAAGACATTATTTCTATATCTCGTCTTAGGACTTAATTTCAATAAGTCCATTTTGCCATACTTACCATAGGAAGGATACTCTAGCTGACAGGACATAAGCGGTGACTTGGCACCCTTTTAATTAAAAAATACTTGTCATGTGACTTAGACAGTCCCAATTATTAACTGTTGGGCTTCTTGGGCATAGCACCATTGAGCTCAAAAATAGAAGCCCTCCAGCTATTAAAACCATGCATTTAAAGTGTGAAGGTAATTTATGAGTATTCTCCTAAAGCGCATGATATGGTAAGTCCAGCTGTTACATAATTTATTATATAATTAATGTGAGGCATAAACTTCAGCCTCTTCATGAGCTTATATGTCAATATATTTGACTGAGCCCTCATGCCCAGAACAGCTAAGACGCATACTTTCTGGATCACTGATTGCATTTTGTTACACTCTTGCAAAAGGGTCCAGTTGTCAGAACATCAGTGGCAGATTCTTTTAACCGTTTTAGGGCTTCAGCGCTTGTTGTGGCCTTAATGGTATCCTTGATGTCCATTTCAGGTTCTTGAAAATAGCTGCACCAGATGATCTCCATCTTCAATTGAGTTGATGATTTGGGTAGGTTGGTTTGTTTTTGCCTAATAGGTTTCTCCCCATTCCTTTCCATCAATTCCATTATCTCAACCTAGCTAGCACAGCCACTTCACTAGGTGCCCCTAGCATGTGGCACCCTCGATGGTTAAATCTTCATCTTTATGGTCATTTTCACCCTCAGTATGCAAATCCACACAAATCACAGCATTAGTGGTATCCACCTTTGGAGGTATATCTTTCTTCTCAATGGCTTTTATGAATAAGATTGGTATAAGTGCCCAGGCTGATGGTACTTATTGCTGGTCAGTTCTCAATGTGGCAGGCGTTCTACTGATTTGGGGTTCTTGTCCTTTGGTTTGTCGCTATTGTTGTTAGTATATACAACTTTACTGATTCTTTGAAGGGCTGTCCCCAAGGCCTTATATTCCATTTCTTAGTTCCCTTATACATCAAGTAATGCTTCTTTAAAGGCTCAAGTGACACTTGCGCTCTTGACTGAGAGAGTCATATGCATCTTCAAGGCTTGATTCATTTTATAAGGATCTTAGCAGGACTGTTTTCTCTGTGGGAAAATCCATAGTTTCTGGTTTCCATAACTGATGAGCTTTTCAAAGGTAGCGAAAGGTGTAGTTTGCTATAGACTCATTCTTGTCCATTTTATAAGCAAGAAATCCTGTTTCATGTTTAAGATATCCCATCTACTACCAAAATCTGAGAGTAGAATACTTTTCATGGAGCGTGCTGATAATAACAAGACTTTACTAGAACTCAAGAAGTGTTATCACCAAAAGCACCAGTCAGAATATCTCTGTTATAGCCATCTATATTGTGGGATGCAAAGAAAATAGGGCAACTGCAAACACCTGTCAATGATTTTAAAAATTGGAAATCATAGCACTTAATATTAAGTGAACCTTAAACTCACAATTAAACCCAAGTTTTTTAGAATTTTTCTAAACCAAAGAGCAGAAAGAAAGAAAATAAGGTGACAGAAGTACCTGTTGAGACCGCTGCCTTATATGCTCACTGAATGAGGAATTGGGCTAAGCGCAAGGCTGTTGGGTAATATACTTGCAATTTTGCCCTGGCAAATCAACACCCTAAATGATTACTGATAAAGATTCTGGTCCAACCTACCTAGTCAGATTGGTATCCAACTTTCTTGAAAAGATTGATTCCACCGCAATTTAACTTATGCTATGATGATGACTTTTCCAGTGGACAGAAGGTTGTGACCACAGCCAGGCCACATATGGGCGGTTCCATTGAGTAGTAAGGGGTTTATTGCACCTGTTCCTGTTGGAGATGGACTTGTTTTTACCAACAATAGAGGGTAATGGCAGATGGGGATTTCATAGCCTAAAAGTGACTCAATAAATCTAACTTCACCAGTTGATAATTTAATTTTGCCAGCACAACTCAAACTGGTGAAGGGCCTCTCTTGGTAAAAAACGCTATGAACCTTCTGCAGGCAGTAGTTTCTGTCCACCTAAAACTCTTAACACCTCCTGAATTTTCTGCACCATTTTTGAGTGGTGGGAAGAGGGGGAAGGGTGCAAGCTTTAGGGGATACACCATCACACACCTCTCATCTACCACATGGACCAAATCACCCAGCGTGATGAGAGAGACAGCCATCAGCTTATGCCCCTTCTTGGTTCTAAATGAGAATCCCTCCTGATTAAGGCGCAAGGGTAGTTCTCTAAGGCTTAAAATGCTCTTTACTTTAGTCCAAGTCAGTCCAGGTCATGGACTTGCACTAAGGATCTTGTTGAGTTTTTGTTTTAATTCAAAGTCTGGGTCCTTTAAAGGCTATACAAGTATTAATTGCTCTAGCTCCAGCAGTATCTCCTAGAAGACTTTTGGTCATTAGGGCAGATCTCTTGATGGAAAGGAGTTTTCATTAAGGTAAATTTCTGCTAAATTGCAGGCAACCTACCTAGGCTAAGATAGGCAATTTATAGTATTACTAGGTAAAAATCGTAGCTGCAACCACAAATTACTTCATTTAAAAATTTGGGGGCATTTATAGATGTAGTTGAGGTCTGGAATCAAGTAGGTTATGACAGTTTCTAGAATCATGCAGTAAAAGATGGAGTATTATGGTGGATATGATTTTTCCTCATAAATTTGGCAGGTTCAAATAATCTCCAACTGTCAAGATCATTATTGACTAATCCAGCGGATTCATGAGGGATTTAAGTCTTTAAATGATCAGCTTGGAGTTTATCCCTCAAAGTGATTTCAAAAGCTTTTAAAGCAGCAAAGCTTCCTTGAGCATATTGCATATTGTCTTCCATTTAATCTTCATCCAGTTGAGCGTGAATCCCATCATTCCTGACAATTCATTTCTCAAGATCTTGCTGAGGAGGGACATAACTTTGAAAAATCTAGCGTGGATGAAATTTACAACGGAGCAAAATTTGATGGAGCTGATTGAGTACTCTAGTACTCAACAATAAATCACTCAATGCAGTCCTAACCATAGTGTATCAATTTTGTGAACCCAACCCTCAGTCGGTGGTGATAGAACAATACCAGATTCCCTAGATGGTACTCAGAAAAATTTTGTTTCTTTGAATTGCTTCAATCTGTCTCAAATTTACTAATAGTCCCCATAGACTTGGTAGCTAAAGCTTGTAATTGAAATAATTTATTTACCAGTCTACACATTTCAAGCCCAGTTATCTTCAGAGTGAAGGTTTCAAAAAGAGTTGAATACTCAAGGTAAGATTAGCCTCAGCCATATAGAGCTCAAAATGGGGTCATCTGGATAACACAAAGGTAACTCATGTGGTATGCCATTAGAGCTGCAGAAGATATTTGTTCCACTGAGAGGTTGGATTGAGCCATCTTGAGGAGGATGGCTACTAGAGTTCCATTTGCTCATTCCATTGCTCTGTTAATCATGTGATGATGTGGAGCATGAAAGAGGGTTAAGTTTTATCAACAAATTAAAGGTCAACTACTACTTGAGATATAAAGTTAGTGTTATTATTGGATAGCAGTACCTTCAGGCTACCATGGCAGTTAAAAACCTTTTTAAATAAAATAAAGTGGTTGCTTTAGAAGTAGCGAGATAACTGAGATGTCCTCAACTCATTTTGTGAATTGACCAACTGCCAATAAGATATAATGGTGGCTGACATTGCTGTATGTAGCAGACTGACAATGTTGATGCTGATGGTAGCAAATGGGGCAATAGGACCCAAGCCCTGGTATTGATACATCAGATTGGGAGGTTTCTGGCTAGCACAGATAAGACAAAATTGATGACGTCTTAAATTTGACTCAATCACCCCTACCTAGTAGCATCACTCTTGCAGCCACTATTTTTTTCATATGGCGCCATGGCCTATAGTTGAATGGCCTTCCAGAGCATTCTCTGCTCTAGCAATGGGAAGACATTAGGCAACCAAGAGGTTCCAACCTTTTTATATAATCCGTCCTCAATACAGATCCCCCTAGTCATTTTCTTTAATTGTTACTGAACTGCAGGTGTTTCTTGGGTCCATTATCAGGTTTCCCAAAAATTTTGTAAATTTATTCTTCTTCAATGTCATAGAGGGTCATTATGGGCAGTCAAGACAATTTCATCGGCGTTTTGGTGTATCATTCTGGCACAATGAATATTGGAAAATCATAACTTTTAAGTTTGAATGCCCAGTGGGCCAGCCTTCTATTTCATCCTTAATTTGTTGTAGCCACCATAGAAAGGCTTGATCTGTAATCACTTTAAAATGGCTTCTGTATAGAAAAAGATGAAAATGCCTAATGGCAAGCAGGACAGTTAGGCATTCATGCTTGGTAATGCTGCAATATCTTTCCAATCAAGTTAATGTTTTACTAAAGTATGCTATATAATGATCAACTTGATTTGCATCAAGTTGCGCCAGGATGTCCCCAACAGCCAAATCACTAGCGGTATTAATAAGGATTATTGTTCATCAAATTCAGGATGTATCAATACAGGGTTGTAGCAAGAGCTTTCCTTAGAAAGTCAAAAGCCTGTATGTTGAGTTCTTCCCAAAGGAATGGAACTTCCTTTTGAAGCAGATAATTCTGTAGTTCAGTGAGCTCAGAAAAGTGGGGGATAAACTTTCAGTAATTTCTGACTATCCTGAGGAAACCCTGAATATTGTGTAAGCTGGATGGGCAAGTCATTTTCTCAATAGCAACCCTTTTTTGAGTAGCATCAAGATCCCGTCCCAGGTAACTTTATAACCAAGGAATTCCGTGTATGTTTGTAAGAACTGGAATTTGGCTCTAGCATCAGCGACACAAAGCAGGACGTTCAAATAATCTTCAAGTGATTGAGGTGTTGGTCAAAGGTGCAAGAGAACTTTGTCACATCATTAAGGTAGATTAACACATATGGCATCTTCGAGTCCCCTAACAGGACATCCATTGCCCTTTGGGACATGGCTGGGTTGTTGCATAGTCCTTGGGGCATTTGTGTAGGTTTGGATGACCCCTCACTTGCTATAAGAATGCATTTCTCATTATCCTCTGGTGCAAGCTTAATATGCCAGTAGCTATTAGCAAGACCTATTGCAGAGAAGACTTGGGAACTAGCCAGGAGTCAAAGGGAATCATCAATTTGTGGTTAATGATAACTTTCCTTTTGAGTTAGGGCATTCAACTGGTGATAATTCATCAACACCTGATGTCCCCCATCCTTTTTCCATATAAGCAGCAATAGAAAGGCCCATGGAGTTTGCAACGGAATAAGTAATAAGGCGTCCAAGAGTTTCTTCAGCTCCTTTGCCACCTAGGCTTCTTTAACCTTAGATTTCTAGTAGGGTTAAGCCTTTATTAAAGGAGAATTACCCATAAGCTCACTTTGTTGTACCATCTTTATCATCCCAAAATCTTCAGAACCTTTTGAGAATGTCAGCGTACTCTTCAATCAAAGTATCTGCTTGATGCTGCTGATCAGAGGTGAGGGTGTCACCTATCTTTGTGTCTACACAGTCAACGGTGATATCATATTCAATCTCCTAATCACATAGATATCTGCATCTGCAAACAGATTTAACTTGATCTAGGGTAGAGTCTGAACATTTACAACATGTTGGTTTTGAGAAAAGTGTACAGGGTTATTAGTGAAGTTAGCCATCAAAATGGCTAAACCCACTGTCACAGGTTTTTTGCACCAAAAAAATTGGTAGATACTTGACCTCTGGTAGAGTTAAGGAAATATTGATTGAAGCACAAGCAAATAAAACCAAGATAAGTTTAGCTCCAAAAATGGCAATATTCATTTGAGTAACATTGAGAAGGAACAGAACAATTAGGTGCTGAATGGTTCACCAAAAAGGAAAACAATTGAAATGAAAGAAAAACGGTGCCATCAAGCAACCAGGAAATTAAGTCTACCGATGATTATGAATATTTGAATTCCACTGAAGCGCACAGGAGCCACAGAACCAATGATCCTGATATAAAAGACTCCACACACTGCCACAGTACACAAATTCAGGAACTTGAGAAAATGAATGCCCAAGAGAGAAATCAATGGAATAGAAGACTGTTCTGAGGTTCCTGAAGAAGATGCAATATCTTCACAATCCACTATTCAATTATCCACTCAATTTATATTATATCCTGATTCTTTAGTATTTAGTATAAAATTTATATTTGAGGTGGGTCGACCTTGGGACAAATATACCACACCAAGAATGTTTTTCTAGCCAGTAAAGGTTTTGAACTCAAAACCTGCACTAGGGGTGGAAGCAGTTTACCCACTTGGCTAACCACCCTTTAGTATTTAGTATAAAAATACTAAGTTTTTGTATTAAATAAACAGTCTATTTCACAGAATCTTAAGTTTTTTCCTTTATCTGAAGTAATATCCAGTAACCAGTCTGGGATTAACCTGTTTTGAAGAAGACACTTGTTTTGAGAAGGACTCCTTATAAGGTTAGGCTTGCAAGGAAAGAGGTTGAGATAAGCTCCGTTGGGTCAAGGGAAGACTCCAACATACACAGGATTATTCATAAAGAAGATGCACAGTTGGAATGTGAGTGTCAAGTTTACAGCTCTCTCAAGAAGTTTTAGCCTATCTGGTTAGTGTCAGATCTGTGCAACAGATTACCTCTTTTGACGCCCCAGGTTCAAACTCCCCAGAGTTAAGTGAGAAGAACCCAGGGCGGCGAGACTGGTACTCACTACAGGGGTGACGCCAACCACACAGTTGAGAAGAGAGAGTTCAGGGCAAATGGAAATGCCTAGTATTGAGATCATGGAGGTATACCATGGTGAAGAAGCAGCAGGAAGCCTATCCCCAACTGAAAAAGAGATGAATGAGGCAAGGCTGCAAGCGTTAAAAAAAAGTAGTGGAGTTGAGGTTGTACCCAGATTGGGTTTCAGACACTGCTCGATGGCTCTAGTGGCTAATACCCTGGTGTTAGGGCACATACCAGTGACTAGAAGAATTGAAACTGATCTGAAGGGGCTTGAGGAATGGATCCAACACCTTGAAGCAGAAAATGGAATAAATGTATAAACATTGAATGGGTATGGTGAACGTTTAGATCACCATGAGACTATTTTTGATGACATTGATCAAAACTTGGAGGAAATTAAGGATCAACCTTCAAGTAAAACCGCAGCCTGCTCTAAGCTCTTTTCTGGACACCTCACGTTTGAAAACGCCAGTGTTAGCTGCACAGGGAGCAACAACTTCATGACATTGGCAAAGCGCTCCAATAGAGGAAGATCTGAACTTTAAACCCTATTTTAAAATCATGTTCACCTCTGGCGAGGGAACAATAGCTAGGTTTTTACAAATGTACTAGAACAACATGGATGGCACTAGTGAC
Source organism: Massospora cicadina (assembly GCA_022478985.1). Taxonomy (NCBI): domain Eukaryota; kingdom Fungi; phylum Entomophthoromycota; class Entomophthoromycetes; order Entomophthorales; family Entomophthoraceae; genus Massospora; species Massospora cicadina. Next base: position 9,003 of record JAKSZP010003205.1, read on the forward strand.
AAGCAGAAGGCTCATCACGTCCAAAGCTGCATGAGCTGCAAAGTGTAGGAGATACTCAGCGCTAGTTTATGCCCTGGTTTGACCTGGACTGAGGTCAAGGAAATCCTGTTATCAGAATTTGGTAGCGCACAGAATGTTGAGAATATGAAGCAGGAGTTCATATTGATGAAGATGGGCAAGACAGAGACAGTCACAAATTATGTCACCCAATACTACCTTTGAGCATAATAACTATGGACCACAGGGACCTTAGACTTACCTACCGCGAAGACTGTCCTACTCAGATCCTTGGAAGCACATCCAGCCCTCAAGATGCACATGACGTTTGCAGTTAAAACGGCTGGATCTCTCAAGTCCATCAAAGAAGCGTTACTCAATGTGCAAGAAACTTATAAGATCGAGAACAAACCAATGATTCAATCATCATGCAGAGTTGGAAAAGTGGTGTACGCTACACAGGACAAGAGTGACAAGCTAAAAGACAAGAACTTCAAATCAGTTCCATGGTATTAGCACAAGGAGTTCACATGCCACAAATGTCACAAGCCTGGTCACTATTGGCGATCTTATCTAATGAAAGGTGATGAAGAAAAACCCCTTAACCAAAAGAGGAAAATCTTGGAATCAAAAATTGGGTGAACCTACATGTGGAAGTAGAGGACGATCACCAAAATGAAGACTTGATGGATGCTAGTTACCATGTCTTAGGAGTCCCCAGTACCGTATCTATATCTGCATGATTATGGGTACATGGATCCACTGATGAGGGGTTGAGCTCTACATACCTAACTCAAGCAATGAAGCCCACTCAAGTAGTCAATAGTCTAGAGGAAGGCGAACAACTTGTACTGGACACCTTCAAGAGTATCGATAATACTACTACTCTGCACGCCAAATTGACATCCAATACACTCAAGCAATTAGAGGAATTTGAAAACAGCTGTTGACGTGCTGTCAACTGGGAATCCATTTGGGAAGAGTGTAACCAAAGTGGAAGCTGTGACACAGTGTGTGCGTGTACTGGCAGTCCTCAATACTGGTGCCCCAGTCAATATCATGTCCTCAAAATTGAAGAACCTAAAATTTATGCCAGACATCAAATACCATGTGAGATATTGGACAGCAGGACCTGACACCACATGTGCGTTAGGGTCTTACTCTGCCTTACCCCTACACTTTGGATGCATGGTACTCACTGCCCCTGCTGTGGTCTTGAACAATGACAACTATGACTTCCTTATTGGCACAAAATTTTTATTGGAGTTTGGAGCAAATCTTGACTTTGTTAGCAGCACTGTGAGTCTGTTAAACTACTAGATGCCCCTTGTGTTTAAGGATGAAGACCTGAAATCAAGAAAGCAGTGGACACATCTGGTTGAAACTGAGCAATCAATCTGCCCAGTGCACTACATACTTCATGAAAAAGGCTTGAAACAACTACCTGCTTCAGTGTGCGCTGAAGACGGGCTACCCTTGAGTTCCAATGAGGCAATGGAGATTCAACCAGGAGAACAATCAAAAAACACTGCCATAAGTGTAAAGATCCCCCAGAACACTGTACTTAAAGTATACACCCAAGAAGGAGTATGTGAACAGGAGCCACGAGTGCTACCTGGATTCTCTGACTCTAGACATGAGAGTGAAGTAACTATCCTCCTGGGGAACTTAACCACTCAACCTATCCAAAGTGAAAAAGGAAAAGTTATGGCATGCGCTTGAAACTACCCAATTATGATACCATCAAGTCAGTACACACTGTTGGAGGATTAGACGAATTGGGACTTGCTGACATGACAGAGAAAGAATGGAAAGAGATAAATAATTTATTGGAAGAGTTTGAAGATATTTTTAGCCAAGGACCAAATGATTATGGTCTGTGTAAAGAAAAGATACAACGTATGGATACAGGGTCAGGTATACCTTCCAAATCAAAGCCATCTCACTGGTCAAAAATGGAAGAGGAGGTCATCACTAAAGAGCTTTAACAACTTACAGATGCTGGCTTGTTGAGGCCCTCAAAAAGTCCATGGGCATTGCCACTTATGTTGGTGCGCAAGAAAGATGGCTCACACAGGGTGGTTATGGACTACCGTTGCTTGAATGAAATTACAAAAAAAATTCTTACTCTCTCCCAAGAATTGATGACGCCTTGAAACAGTTGGGCGGTTCAAATTATTTTTCAACAATAAACCTGGCCAGTGGTTACTGGCAGATGAAACTGTCACCTGAAGACCAGGAAAAGTGTGCCTTGATCAGCAGCCAAGGCTTTTTTGAACTGACCAGGCTGCTACAAGGGCTGTGCAATGCCCTGGCAACTTTCAACGTGCCATGGACCAAATATTTTGGAGAATCGAAGATGATGAGTGTTCTAATCTATCTGAATTATATAACTGTATTTTGTAGAACTTTCAGAGAGCATATTGAGCACCTTTGAGAGGTGTTCACATGGTTGAAAGAATCAAATTTTTAACTGAAATGGAGTAAATGCACCTTTCTCAAGAAGCAACTTGAGTTCTTGGGACATGTGATCATTGCACATGGGGTTTGACCTCAAGAAGGAAAGGTGAAGGCAATAACCAAATTGGAGCATCCAAAGAGTATGAGGGATATCCAGGCGTTCCTGGGCATGATCAGCTACTACAGACAGTTCATCCCACGGTTTGCAGACTTGGCTACTCCCCTGATGTACCTACTGAACAAGGACTCTAAGTTTGAGTGGGGATTAGAGCAAGATTAAGACTTCAAGGATCTGAAGAAGAAATGGTAGAGGCGCCAAGACTAACATACCCAGACTTCAACAAAACCTTCTACCTATACACAGATGCCAGTGATGTAGGGCTTGGTGCAATACTAGCACAACTAGCTGAGGAGGGGATTGACCATCCCATTAATATTATTCCAAGGTCTTTACCAAAGCGGAAATAAACTACACTATTACATAGCGTGAATGTCTTGCAGTGATTAAAGCAGTAAATCACTTTTTGGCCATACCTATATGGAATTCACTTTAAAGTCATAATGAGACATGCATCTTTACGCTTGTTCAGGAACATGAAGGATCCTGATAGGAGGCTAGCCAGATGGGCTGTTCAGCTTCAAGGATATGATTTTGAAATTATACACAGGGCTGGAAGCAACTAGCTGAACGCAAATGGGCTCTCAAGATTGCCTGTGTTCCATTTGCATGTGCATGAGAGCGATTGACTTTATGACCTGATTGGATTATCTGAAGAGGAATGGGAATAAGAAACTGAAGAAGTTAAGTCAGTTTTAAGAAGATGTTAAAGGACATGCAAAGAGTAGATGGAAAACTCCAAAATTTTATTAAGGGGAAATGGTATACATATGTGAGACCTCACAATTGAATGGAAATAGTGATGGAGGCACACAAACACATGGGACATGGAAGATTTGAGAAGACCCTAGCTTATCTCAAGGACCGGTTCTATTGGGAGGCTATGACTGATGAGGTGCACCAAGCCTTGGAGATGTGTATACCATGTAAAAGCTTTAGACCATTGGAAAAGAAGTTTGAGTTTACAACAATCCCACCATCCACACCTTTTCACAATGTATCTATCGATGTGGTAGGACCACTACCAACCGCCTCAAGTGGGAACAAGTTTGTAATAGTAGCAATTGACCACTTCACAAAGTGGATTGAGGCAGCAGCAATCAAGACATACACCGCAGGGGCCACCGCCCAATTCCTCTACAATTAGATTACACTAGACATGGTTGTCCCCAGATCTTGTTATCAGATAATGGGAAAAATTCATCTCTAAAGTAGTGAGAAAACTTATGGACTTGGTAGGGGTGAAACAGCTGTTCACTACCCCCTATACACCATCATCAAATGTAAGTGTGGAACGAGTAAACATGACATTATCTGGGATCCTCAAGAAGATAGCAGTTAACTACAAGTCAAAGTGGGATATCCTCTTACCATCCACACTGTTTGCTTACCAACTTAGCCACCACAGGATCATTGGGATGTCTCCATTCAAGGCGCTCTATGGGAGAGAAGTCGCCTTATCTACCCTGTTGGCTAATAATTGCCGTGGATTACAAGAACTTACCCCCTGGGAACTATCAGCAAGAGTTGGCTGATGAGTTCATATGCATACAACTAGAAATTGGGAAGAATATTGAGCACAATATCCCAAAAGGGCAGAAAGATAGTCAGAGATGAACCAAACTGCCAGAATTTGGAGTCAACAATAAAATATTGTTTTACCATGTCTGCGGAAGCCAGACTGAGAAGCTTCAAACCATTTGGACTGGATTATCAACTGTACTGGCCAAGAGGGGCCATGAATACTCCATCTGAGATAATGCCACCAACATTGTGTTCAACAGAGTCCACGCTAGACACCTCAGATCCTACCCTCAGTCTCATCTTGGAAGGGGTGGTGTCACAGATTTGGTGCACCACAAGGTTGGTAGATCCTTGACCTCTGGTAGAATTGAGAAAATACCAATCAAAGTGCAAGAATTATTAAACCAAGATAAGTTTAGCTCCAAAAATGGTAATATTTGTTTGAGTAACAATGAGAAGGAACATAACAATTTAGGTGCTGAACGGTGCACCAAAAAGGAAAACAATCAAAACAAAAGAAATTTGGTGCCATCAAGAAACCAGGGAATTAAGTCCATTGATGGTAATGAAAATTTGGACTCCACCAAAGTGCACAGGAGCCATGGAACCAACAATCCTGATACAAAAGGCTCCAAACACCGCTGCAGTGCACAAATTCAGGAACTTGAGAAAATGAATGCCCAAGAGAGAAATCAATGGAGGATGAGACTGCTCCAAGGTTTCTAAAGAAGATGCAATATCTTCACAATCCACTATTCAATTATCCACTCAATTTATTTTATATCTTGATTCTTTAGTATTTAATATAAAAATAATATGTTTTTATATTAAATAAATAGTCTATTTTACAGAATCTTGAACTTTTTCCTTTATCTGAAGTAATTGCCAGTAACCAGTCTGGGATTAACCTGTTTTGAAGAAGACACTCATTTTGAGAGGGACTCCTTGTAAGGTTAGGCTTGCAAGGAAAGAGGTTGAGATAAGCTCCATTGGGTCAAGGGAAGATTCCAACGTACACAGGATTATTCATAAAGAAGATGCACAGTTGACATGTGAGTGTCAAGTTTACAGCTCTCTCAGGAAGCTTAAGCCTAGCTGGTTAGTGTCAGATCTGTGCAACAGATTACCCCTTTTAATGCCCCAAGTTCAAAATCCCTAGAGTTAATCAAGCAGAACCCAGGGCGGCGAGGCCCACAATAAGAAGGATCTAGCACTCCAGGTCAGGTAAGAGGCCTGCGTGTAGCCAGATTAGATTACAGATCAATTTTCAACAAATGAACTGGCTAAAAGGTAACTTTGATCCATATGTCCACCACTATTTGGGAGTTTGAGGGGTATAACTATCTAATTGTTTAAGTATAAAGGCATCACCACTTGAGCCTTAGCACTTTAGGAAGCAATTTGATTTTTGACCCAATGACTTAATACACCAACCGCCCATTGAAGTTTGGATGCTCCAGTAAACAACTACTAGGGTCACTTAGTCCTTTCTCTATAAGAAGTGACTTTAACAACTGGAGGAATGCAAAATCTTTTAATAGAATGTTACACATAATTATGACAAATATTAGTGTCAAATTTTATAAAAATGGATTTCCCATGAAGAGGTCTTAACTGTCATTCTCTAGTACAACTGCCAGCAAATCACAACCAAAGATCCAAATGTGATTGTCAAGCTGTAGTAAGCACCCAGAAATAGAGTCGCTGAGGGTTCAAAGTTTCATAATACAAGTGACTGGTTTTAAACTGACGCAACTTTTATCCTGTTTACCAGTCAAAAAAATGGCATTTACTGGTGATCTGGTATCAACTATGGCCATAATTTTTACCTTATGAGCAACTTTTAAACATTGGTAGCCTCATTGCCATAGTAGGAACTTGAGTAAATAGAATTTTCTGGAGGAAGTGGTCCAGGAGGAGCAGAGTAAGAGGAGTTTATAATTTTTACTGAAATTATAAAGTCTGAGATATCCACTACATCAGGTGGGGGTAGGACGCAACATCTAGAGCAGAAAGCAATGGTAGATGTGGGATAAGGCGCAGAGTCATCAACAGAGAGGGTGCCTTGCGCCCTAAGATGACTTTGCTTTTTTCTCATCAGCCTTTTTCTTCCAACAGGTAGCCTCCTGATTCCCAAAGAACCCACAATAGGAGTAAGGGTCACGTCGAGAATTAGGTCTTTGGAATTATCCCACTGCATGTTTGTGTGGCTAGTTCCTCTTGTTAGGTGTTTGACACACTTCAAGCTCAGGCAACTCCATGATGGATTTCTTAATATCAAGAATGGACTTGAATAGCTTTTTAACAAACTGGAAGCGCATCACAAGGGTCATAATTTTTGAAACATAGAAAGGATAACGGCAATGGAATCATCCAAAATCACTTAATTACAGTATGTAAGGGCCTGAGCTTCATGATAACGCTAAACAGCAAAACAATATCTGTTTCTACCACAATAGGTCAGATCCACATGAATGCTTGTTTATGATTAAAGGGATATGTTACTCCAAAATTCTTTGATAATGGCGTCTCTTAGCTCCACCCAAGTAGCACACTCTTTAAAGTATAGCATCATAATCTCTTTGGCCTTGCTATCAAGACAAGTTTGCATGTGCTGGCACTTCTGGTAATTCATAGCATGTTCCAAAGCATTTTCATACATGTAGAAAATAAGACTGAATGAGTTCAATCCCAGAGCACGTACTAATCTATAAAAATTGATTTAAAATGCCCACCAGGTTTGGTAAATACATGTTTAGCTGGAGGAGGAGACTGGTCAGACTCAGTTGACTCTGTGGTTCCTAGTTCAGTTTGAGGGATAACCTATTGACCTGACAATGGAAGTTTTCCATATCATCCTGAAGGGTTGAGTAGCAAGTGTTGACATGATCAAGTGAGGCTTTGGTATCTAGGAGTTGGCAGAATATTCAATTTTGGTTGATTAACTCACTACTTTAGCTGACAGGGAAATGACTTGGATGTAATATGAGATTGGAGTTAGGTCATTATTAAGAAAATACCCTTCAACGCTCATCCACGCTCCTTGAGCCACCTTTAGCAGCTGTTGTTCAAGAGTGCTAATTTGAGCTCCATGGTTTCAGTTAAAAAATTGTCACTAATTAAGAGCATATTCTCCTCCATCTTGGTAGGGCTGTGGTTGCTGGGCTTGTTCATGTGAAGTGATGTCCTCTCCAGGTAGCCTCAGAAGGGACTTGGGAGAAAGCACCAGTGTTGAGCTTTTTATTTATAATTTGAAGGCCATGTCCTTGAAGGCTACGCAAGTATTAATTGTTTTAGCTCCAGCAGTATCTCCTAAAAGACTTTTGATCACTAGGGCAAAAAAATTTTATGGAAAGGGAGTTCTCATCAAGTTAGATCTGCTAAATTGCAGGCAACCTCTATAAGCAACTCTAGGCAATTTCTAGTATTACTAGGAAAAAACATAGCTACAAACAAGAATCCCTTTGTTTTGAATTTGGACATATTTATAAATTTTAGTTTAGGTTTGGGATCAAGTATAGCATTTCAATTTCTGGAACAATGCAGTGGAAGGTGGAGGATTCCATCGGACATAATTTTTCCAATAGGTCTGGCAGTTTTGGATGATCTCCAACTAGCAATATCTTAATTTACTAATATGGTAGATTCAGAAGGGATTCAAGCCTTTAGCTGCTCATCTTAGAGTTTATTGCTCGTTGCAATTTGGTAGCTTCCATGAAGGCAGAACTACCTTGTGAGGTTTTAAAGTATCCGCCATTAAAACTTCATTTTGAACTATAATGAATCTCATCATTCCTGCAGATCTCTTGAGCTTTACAACTCAAACATCATTGCATATGGCAAGCCTTTTGATGGTTACTCATGCTATTCTTGTACATCTGGAGAAAACAGCAATTGTTTCTTCTATCAGTGTGTACATAGTCTTGAAATAAGGTTTGAAGTTAGGGTCTTCTACAATGGGGTCAGTGCGCATCATGAAGAGTTGTGCGGCAGTTAGTTGAGTGGCTAATATCAGTTACTCCCTCTGACTAACTGGTCAAGTTAAGATAGGTTTTGGTATACTACGCAGTTAAGCCTTCAACTCATCTAGACTTTTGTCCATATTGTACAGCATGATATTGTGCTGTTCTAAGCATTATCCATAGTTCATAGTGCATATCTTTACTATGTTCTCTTTCTTAAAGGAATAAAATTTAATCCCCCATCTCCTTTATGGCAGATTTAATTTTCATTATGAGTGATGGTCCTCTCACTATAAGATTAGAGTCAATTTGGGCTCTTCTCGTGAACTTTTTGACATGCTCAAGCTGGTTTTACAGTTTGGACAAATCAAGTTTAATGGTGCAGAACCTTAGATGGATAGATCTCTCCTCCCTTTTTCAGAAGTTCATAAAATCCTCCTCATGGTACATTTCCATATCTGCATCATCAAACTGCTCAAGAAGTGTCTCAATATCTTTACTCTGGTCAGAAGATGCCCCCTATAGTAAGCACCACAGTCAGCTTGCCGCCTGGGATCACTTTATTTGTGGAGCCAACTTGATGCTTAGATGATCTATTTCTCACAGATTAGACACCTACAACCATATGAATGGGCATGATCATCCTTATTGAACAAATCTTATATTGATATTACTCAATGTAACATCAATTTCTTATTTAAATTGTTTGCACCCATGGCAAACCCCTTGTGGACACTCTCTGACATTTTCTCTTTATGATGGCCCTTGGAACACAACAGAATGTAACCAACCTGTGGGTTGGGACCATCTAGTACTAAAAAAAAGAATGTATCCAACCTCTCCCTTGGCAGTTCATCTCTAAAGGATCTGCGCAAACAATTGTCCTGTCCTTCTAGAGCAGATCTCAGACTGGTCACTGTAATCTGCTAACCACTAATCTCAGACTGTGATGAAACGGTTTAAAAATTCCATCCCACTTCAACTCATAATTCAGATTCTATATCCTGAGTCAAAACGCCTGGGGGTTTTCCAGCTGAGGCCAACTAGCACCAGGGTTGTGCCCTATCCAAATCATTCTTTAGGTATAAAAGAGCTTAAATATGGCCTAGGGAGGGCTCCTAAAGGGCGACCTTCAAAGGTCAAGCCTGCACAATATGAACCTCAGTTTTAAATTTTGAGCTTCCTTGGCCGTTTGGCCTCATAACTTACCTGGAATGTGGGCATGACAAGGTTTTTTCACATGAACAAAACCTTAAGCTTCCAGGGAAATGTCCCTCTTCAATTGCTCTGTCTTTTTCTTACAAACTTGCACCACCAGTCAAATGCTGGGAATCACCTTACTCACTTCTTCTACATTATATAAAAATAAAGGCTTACTTTGTGAGTTTGCAACCTCAATTACCTGCCATTCTTTTTTGCCATTTGAGATTTCTTTAATTTTGAGGGTTAAAAAATAGGTTAGTATTATCCAACCTAACAGCTTACCTCAGTGGCCCATCTTGGCTGTTGTACCTATTTTGGCATCAATAACTCCACTGAATGTCAGAAATTTGGTGAATGGAATATGATTGGTTCCATTCATTACACAGACTGGTTACTAGCAATTAGATCACTTAAACCAATACAAGTGAAACAAAAAGTAAAAACTGAGATCCTGGGGTAAGGATTTTTATAGAGTAAAAGCAAAGTTTATTTATAATAATTCATAGACAATCAGGATACAACATAGATGCAAATTTTAAATAGGTTGTGATTGGGGGTAGCAATATTGGGGGTCTTCATGATCCCCTAGTGATGTAGCATCTGATTTCTGCTTTATTTATGGCATCCATTTGAGTTTAATTTCTTGTATCTGCAAGCTCCTTCTTGTAATTATCACTGAACCATGATGTCCAAGAGCCATTTTTTTAATCCTCACTTCTGGGTTAAGGTCTGCAGCTCTGCCTTTTTATTACTTTGTTACCCAATTTGGTAATATACTACTCAACTTCAGGCTCTTTTGAAGGCACTACTTCAATGTGCCTCACATTAGGTTTTTAATAACTCTAAAAATTAACTGATTGCCACTTTTAATAAATGAATGGGAATTTTGCTTGTTGTTTGCTAGGGCAATTTAACTTGGATTTGATTTTTTATCATCTTATTGCAAATCTTTTTTGACCCTAAAGGTATAAAAGGGGGTATTTTGATAGTCTTTGGTATCAGCTTTGTGTCTTCATATATCAACTATCCTCAGAAATCAGGTATAAAATATTTTGGTCACATCATCCTGATCAAATTAAAAAAATTGCACATCTGCATCCATAAAAGGGGGTGTCTAATCTCAACCACAATGGTAAGTCGCCTGCAACTTTATCTGTTTGTTATTGGAATCTGTTCATTCCAGCGGTCAAGGAATGATCTTATGTTGCCCTTGCAGCCTCATCTGCAACACCAGCAACTGTTAGCTGGTCTATCAGGAGCCTAAATTTACAAAAGTCTGTGACAGTACAGTTTAAACCAATTGTCATATTTTGACTCAGAATTTGGATTTTAAACTTTAAGTTTGAAATGCCTGGGGGTTTCCAGCTGAGGTCAATTTGGCACCTGGGTTGTACCCTCCCTATGTCATTCTTTACGCTTAAAAGAGCTTAAAGTATGGCCTGATGAGGGCTCCCCAAAATGCTTTAAAAGGTCAAGCTGAATCAGTCTAAACCTCAGTTCAGAATTTTGAAGCTCACTGACGTTTTAGCATATGGCTTAACTAAATTTTGCAGGGTGACAAGGTTTTGTCACATGAACAAAACCTTGAGCTTCTTGTAAGGAGAGTATCTATAACTCCTGTTTCCAGCGTGGAGGTGCATGGTGCACAGGGACAACGCCAGAAAACTATTCAGAAGTACAAAAGTTACTAAAGCTCTGAAGAGGGTGCTTGAGCTAGAGCAACTTAGAAAGAAAAGGGTTATTCCTAAGAGAATTAACCAAAAAGGAGCATCAAGGTGAACGGAGAGGTAAGGTTTAGGCGTTTCAGGTTGGAGGGAACCTGGGCGGCCCAACGGTGCACTGGCAGATAGACTTACTGTGGTACAAATTAAATGGTTATAATTGCACAAGACCTCCTTGAAGAGGTCTACGCATGGGAATACCCAAGGTAACATAATTAAAACGGTGTACTAAATGGGGGCTTTATTTAAATGAAGAAGTCAACCAACAGGAGAAATTGGTCTCAACATAGGAAATTTAAGGGAGTATGTGCTAACAATCAATTGAGGGAAGTGGGTCTAAGCTGAGACATGCCAATAGGCGCACGCTTCCATCAGGCAAAATGCTATATTGGGTAATTGACTGAACTCAGGTGATGAATTGTAAAAACGGCTGACCTGAGCTGGAAAGTAAGAAAAATGAATGGGTTTCAAAACCCATTTACCCAAAAACTGAAGCAAACCATTTTCTGATGTAATAGAGCTAGTTTTTTTAACGCCCCTACTCTCATACAGGGCCAAACTTTGCTTGCTTCCATAGGGCCAACTTGGGCATATTTAGCCTTCACTGTAAAGAGAGTGTCTATAACTCTCCTGTTCCCAGCGTGGCAGTGCGTGGTGCACCCAGCCAACGCCAGGGAACTAGCCATTAGTGCTAAAGTGATTAGATCCCAGCAGAGGGTGCTGGAGTAATAATACCTTAGGCACAAAGATGCGAATTTTATAATAAAAACCCCAGTAAAGGTGACGCGGTGCATATATCAAAAGGGGCCAAGCGACCCAGGTTGGAGGGAACCTGGGCAAACAAATGGTGCATGAGGGGAGAGCTTCAAGGTACTTGCAATGGCAAAAGTAATGGAGCGCGAGACCTCCTCAAAGAGGTTTTCACACAGGAGCATTCAGAATATCATAAAATTCAAAAAATAAAGTCAACAGGGAAAAGGTTTATTTAAAGTTGACCATCAATTAATGTTGGTTGGGGAAAATGTATTTAAGTCAAATGGGGAAATAGGGGTTATGCTGCAGTGGGCCCAAGCACTGACTCACCAATAGGGCAACACTGCCATCTGAGTTGGTTGAATAGGTTGAAACTGACTTCACTCGAGTAATCAATTGAAGCTGGATTAAACCTGAGTGCGTTATTTTAAAAATGGAACAGGCTTTGAAGCACCGCTCCTCAACAAACTGAATTGAACCATCTGCGTTCATTTGGTAAATTGTTCATTTTAACATCTGGCTTGATGTCAGGGGCTGGGCGTTTGGCACACCACTAGTCCCAACTTGGGCATATTTTGCCCAAACCCAGCGTTGGTCTGGGGTGTGCCTCAGGCCAGAAAGGGCCTGCAGCTTCACCCTCTGGGCCTCCTGGCACCTAGCCTTATCTTTGGGTTGGTCCCCACTATTATGTCATGTGCACATGACATTTACCCAGCGTTGGCTATGGTATGCTTGAGGTCAGGGAGGCTGCTAACTTCACCTTTTGGCCTTCCTGAAAGAATCTTTGTCTCTAACGTTGGTCCCAAGGATGATGTCATTTTCCAACCATGATGTTACCCTCTCCTCTTGAGGGGCACAAGCCCCCTGGAGGGGGCTTGTGCCAGGGAAAGTTCTTGTGGGATGGGGCCAACTTCATTTCAGTAACAGTTTGCTTTGGTTGAGACCAGCAGCCTGGGCTAAATGCTTATGGAAGGCTTTTATCAGGTCTTGGGCATGCACATAGTCATGTGCTGGTATATAACTGTTCTCTGCAGCGTCAAAACCCTTCCAGGATACCAGGTACTTGAGCCTTCTTTTAACATGGCGGGAGGCTACTATTTCATCCAATTCCCACTCTGGCGCCCCATCCATGAGATAAGCCTCAGGAGTTTCAAGTGGGGGCCCTCAAACAATGTCAATTTGATCTCATGAAGTTAGAGAAGATCTGAAATGAAGAGAGAAGATACAACTGGTATGAGGCATGGATCACCTTTCTAACAACGCAGTAAGGGCCAATCCTCTTTGATCCCAGCTTTTTACATGGCTGCTTGATAGGGATGTTACAAGCATCAAGCACCATGAGATCTCCTTCCTTGTACACTATTCCCCACTAATTGCTTAACATCAGTATTCTCCTTATATACTTGCATTGCTGCCTCCAAACTCGTGGAAAACCCCTGGTGGACCTTCTTAAGTCCTGTCAAAGTCCACCACCGCTTCAACTTTGGATCCATAGCTGGGCTCCATGTTAAAAGAAGGGTTAAAACCATGGTTGGAGAAAAAAGGGGAACAACTTATTGAAGAGTGCAAAGTGTTGTTTTAGCTGAATTGGGCCATAGGAAGGTGAGAAACCCAATCTGATTGATCTGCAGCAGTATAACACCGCAAGAACTGTTCTAAGCACTGGTTCACTCGTTCAGTCTGCCCATCTGATTGGAGTGATAGGCAGTTGAATGGCAGGGGTGAATCTGAAGAGTATTACACAACTCTTCCCAAAAGACGGAGGTAAACTGGGGTCCCCAGTCACTGTCAATTTCTTGGGGAACCTCATGAAGCGCAAACACATGGGTGATGAAGAGCCTAGCCATCTTAGCCACAGTAATTGTAGTTCTGCAAGGAATAAACTAGGCGAACTTTGTAAACTAGTCCACTACCACCATGATGGCATCATAACCATCTGAAATGGGTAACTTCACAATGAAATCCACTGATATAGAAGTCCAGGGCCCTTCATCCTTTTGGACTGGTACCAATAACCCTGCTAAAGGTTGACGCTTTTGTTTCATTTGATTGCAGATCAGGCACTCTTTACAATACCATCCCACCTGAGCAGGCAAGCCCTTTCAATTGTAGGTTCGTCATATTAACTCCAAGGTCTTTGCTTTCTCAGGATGGCCAACGGTGATTCCATCATGATGGTCTCAGATGATTTCCAGGCGTAGTAGTCCAACAGGAACCCATAAGCGCCCTTGAAACCACACCATCTCATCTTTTACCTGATAACCCCTGGATAAATCCTTCTTATTCAAAGCGCTCTTAGCAAGTACCATAGTATATTCAGTTGATAATGGCTGAGAAAGGACTACCTTTCTGAACATACTATATTCCTCTGCATTTTCAGAGGTGCAAGCGCTGGCCCATTAGCCAGGGGAGAGGAAAGTTACGACAGGATTTTAATTGGAAGAATAGTAACCTGCGTGTTGTGTACTTCCACCTCCTTGGGATCAGGTGCTAAAGCAGGGTTGCAGCTCATAGCATCCGCCAAACCATTATCCTTGCCCTTGGTGAGCTCATATGTGAATGCAAATTGGGAAAGGGTCTCATGCCAATGGGTCTGCTGTGGGGTTAGAACATGCGGAGTGAAGTAGTACAGAAAGGCACAGTGATCTGTACATATATGGAAAGGTTGGGAGGAGTCATACAAGTGATGGCGCCAAATAAGTCAACACCTTCACCACTGCTAGTAACTATTTGTCATAAACGGCATAATTCAACTCAGGCAGAGACATTTTTCTAGAAAAATATCCCTCTGAATGCTCTATCCCATCTTTGCCTACTTGTAACAAGGCAGCCTCTATGGAAAAGTTTGAGGCATCTGTAGACACAATGAACTCTTTTGAAGGGTCAACATGGCGAAGGACGGACGTGGACAACAGGGTGCACTTCACTGCTTGGAAAGCATCCTCCAAAATGAGGGACCACTGAAGCACCTTTGAACTGCTAGCTTTATATAAGGGCACCACCACTTCAGAAATATTAAGCGTGAACTTTTTGAGGAATGTAATCGCTCCAAAAAAAACTCCTCAATTCCTTGACTGAAGTGGGAGTGGGCCACTCATAAATAGCCTTCTCCTTGTATGGAGTTATCATATGTCCTTGGTCAAACATGACGTTGCCCAGAAAAGTGACCTGGGACTTGAAGAATTCACACTTGATGAATCTTTAGCTTAAGGCGGGCTGCCCTCAACCTCTCCACCACTTGCCAAAGGTTTACCACATGGGACTCATGATCAGGGGAAAACACCAGGATATCATCCATGTAGGCAACCTTGCATACCCCTAACAAGTCCCCCAACGCTGCATCAATATGGCGTTGAAAGATAGCAGGGAAATTCTTAAGCCCAAAGGACATGACCCAAAACTGGAAAATCCCTTTTCTGGTATGGAATGCAGTTAACTACTCTTGTCCCTTCTTAATCTGAATCTGATTAAACGCATTGAGGCAATCCAGTTTGTAAAAGACCTTAGCCTTCTCCACATAGCGCTAAATCTAAGAATCCAAAGGGATGGGATGTAGAGTTGGTACAGCGACGTTGTTGAGGTTCCCATAGTCTATGTGCATGGGCATAGAGTACCATCAGCCTTCTCAACAAAGAGAAGTGGTGAGCATAAAGGGGGTACGCTGAAAAATTTGCGCCTTTGGCTAACTGCTCCTTTACCCACACATCTAACGCCCCTTCTTCCAGGACAGTCAATGGGTAAATGGGAGAAGATATATGCACCAGATCCACAGTGAGCTTAAACTTGCAATCAAACTCAGAGTGGTCAGTTAGTGTGTTAGCTGATGCTGCATCAAAGAAAAATTCCAAACCCTCCAAACAAGAAGATAGGGGAACCTCCAAGGTGGTCTTAAGCATAGGGACAAGGCTAAGGGTGTGAAGGTGGGGCCAGTGGGGAAATTCTCCCTGGACATTAGTGTCAGGTGAACAGCAAATAAGATTTAGACTGGCATGCCAGCCAAGGTGCTAGAGCACCCAAATGGCAAACCAGAATGTCCAAGGCGCTGCTGCTGATATGACGAATATGAAACTGGAAAGGAGTTCCACCAATATCTGCTGGTGAGCCAGAATTTCATATAGGCACAAAATAAAATACCAAATGGACATGGCCGTTAACCCTGAGGGGTATGAGAGTACTGGTGGAAAAGGCGGCTTAATTCTCAACATATAAAAACTAAATTTTGGGGAATGTTTTTTTAATGGATAATTTAGGGAAGAAAAATCAACCAACAATTTTCTCAGTGTGATGCAAATTATTAAATAGTAGTCAATTTGGAGGGGAAATACACCAGGATTGGGTCCCACAATTTGACCTAACCAGCAAATTGTTTTGGAATGGGGAACAGATACTTCAACTGGGAACCAACATCAAAGAATTTGGTGGCAGGACAAGTTACTGTTGGTTTGACCTTAAATGTCTGAACCAAGGCTTGACTGCATTTCTGACGGTTGGCGTGATGGCGTTTAGCCTGACAAGCAGCAGGAATCCCCCAAGGCCACCCCACATATGGGTGGGCCCATTTGGTTGGGAACGGGTTCAGGACATCCAACCCGCCCATGATCAGTCACTGGGCCATTCGTTTGGTCAGTGGCAATGCATCAGGCGCAACACCTGATTTGCCAGCAGGAAGCTTTGAAACCTCATCAATGGTGTCTGATGCTATTACCTGCCTGTTGGGGGTGATCCCCAATGATTTTGGGAGGGGGAGATTTTTTTGATTGTCATGTTAACTGAATTGCAACTGTCAGGCATTACAGCTGATAGATTGGTCTTCATACCTTTTTGACCATTTGAAATCTGAGCATCAGGCTTATTGCCGCTTGAATTAGTTCCAATCAATTTCAATTTGGTGATCTCAGTGCAGATTTTGCTGATTTCTTGTAGCAGTTCTGCTGAGTAGAGTGTGGGTACTAAAAGTGGGATCCAAAGCGGGAGGGCTGTTACCCAGAATTCATCTACCATGTGAGCAAGATTGCCCTGAGTAACAAGGGGTACAGCCATCCTCTTCAGTGCCTTCTTGCTTGGGAACAAGAAAATGGCCTGATCGATGCCCAGAGGATGTTCCCCAGGACTTACATTACCCTTTCCTTTTTCCAAAGGAAAGGGCCCCACCACTGGAAAACTGCATGAGAGCAACATTCTTGTGCGCCTTGGGTAACTTGATTGCCATTGCCATCGCAGGTTTTTGGGGAAGGTGGGGAGCGCTGAGGTGGGTTTCATGAAACGCTTCAACCAATTCCATACAGGTCACACAATTGCATGCCTTGACCCAACTGTTCTTGTAAGCTGGGTAACCTTTCCAAGGCATGAGATATTGGATGGACTGGCGGGACTTGCGGGATGCCAGGATGTTCTCCACCTTGGCCTCTTCCACATCCTCAATGATGATTGGTTCAGGTTCCATGGGGACCATACCCTTGAAGGGTGATAGCTGGGAAACATGGAAGATGGGATGCTGTTTTCAGTGAGCTGGAAGCTTCAACCAGAATGTGCCATTAACCAAGACTTCTTCCACCAAATGGGGGCCAGAATTCTTACTCACGAATTTAGGAGAAGGTGCTTGAATACATAAATGGTGGGTATCAAGCATAACATAGGAACCCACTGTAATATCGTGACCCAGGAGCCACTTATGATCCACAAACCTCTTGTAGTCATAAATAGCTTTTGTGAGGTGTTCTCGCACCATGGATTGAGTTGACCTAATATGTTCAGCGTGATCTGTGGCAGCTTGGACCTCCAGCTGCAAGCAGGGTCCGACCAAAAATGAAGGATTGTAACCCAACGTTGCATTGTAGGGCAAAAATCCCATAGATGCGTGCAACCATTGTTATAAGCAAATTGAGTGAGGGGAAGGTTGTTGACCCAGGTGTCTTGTGTGGCCACAGTATAGCAACGCAGGTACTGTTCAAGGACTTGGTTGACTTGCTCAGTCTGTCTATCAGACTGGGGATGGTATGCTGTAGAACGGCAAGGGGATAATTTTAGGATAGATAGGAGTTCACTCCAAAATCGTGCCATGAACTGTGAACCATGGTCACTAATAATCTCCTAGGGGAGACCAAACATTGAGAACATGTAATGCACAAAAAGGCGGGGAGTCTCCTCTAATGTAATTGCGGAATGGCAAGGGATAAAGAGGGAAAATTTTGTAAAAAAATGATTTACCACCACCATCACCACTGTGAACCCATTAGAGAAGGGGAATTCACCAATAAAATCTATGGACCCTCCGCCTGCTGTAAGGGGTGTAAAAGACCATTTCTACCAGAGTAGTCTGACTTAGCTTGAGCACAAGTAACGCAGTCGGCGATTCAGGCTGGAACTATTTTTGTCAAACCTGCCCAATTGTAGGTCTTTTTGATCAAATCAATGCATTTCTTAGTACCAGGGTGACCAACCGTGGGGGGATTGTGATGTGCATAAAATACCTCAGTTCAGAAGGAGGGGGAACCCAAACGTGAGATCAAAAATATAAAAGACCCTCCTTCAGTGAGTATATGGAGTGTTAATGCTTCTGGTGGGATAACTGCTCAACCAGCTCCACGCCCTCAGGGCAAGCCATTTGACTGGCTAAGACCTGAGCAACTAATGGAGCATTGGGAGCCAGAGTGATGGAAGAAATGACAGGGGGAACAATTGATAAGATTTGGGTGGTAAGAATCACAGTAATGAGATCCACTTCCTCCATATCTGCAGAACTGTGGGTGGGGGCGCGGCTGAGAAAATTGGGAAGTACATTGAGTGCACCTTTTACAAATTTGTATTTAAAGTTGAAACTGCACAGATCCTGATAGGTTTGGGCTTGCCAATGTGCCAATTTTTGGGGTTTACAAAAGTACAAAAGGGCCTGGTGATCCATGTGAACCATTAGTTCATGTTGGGCACCCTGTAATAGGTACCTCCAATGAGTTAGGGCCCATGCAATGGCTGCCAACTCCTTGTCATAAATAGCCCAAGGCTGCTCCATAGAGGTGAACTTTTTGAGAAAAGTAGGCGACTAGGTGTTCCAAGCCATCATACTCCTGGAGCAACGCTGCTCCCACAGCTATCGATGAAGTGTCACATGCAACAATATACAGCTTGGTGGGATTGGCATGTTTCAAGATGGGAGGGGATACAAATACCTCTTTAATTGATTCAAACGTCTGTTGGCATTTGTCCATCCAGCGAAATGGTACAATTTCCCCTGTAAGGGGGTGCAGTTGTGCAGCAAGATGGGAAAGTGCTGGGGAGAATTTTTTAAAAAAAATTGATGGTTCCCAAAAACTCTGTAGTTGTTTCTGGTTAGCTGGGGTTGGCCATTCCCGGATAGCATCCAACTTATTGGGAGGGATTGTGTAACCATCTTTAATGATGAGGTTCCCAAGAAAGGCAACCTCCTCCTTATAGAACTCACACTTGGAAGGCTTAACGAACAAGCCTGCCTTATGTAAGGTGGCCACAACTGCTTCCAGGTCAGTAGCGTGTTGTTTGGGAGTCAGGGAGTGAACCAGAGTGTCATCAATATATGCAACTGCATAGGTAAACTGGAGGTCACCCAGTACATTGTCAATCATACATTGAAATGTAGTGGGAGCGTTCTTCAGCCCAAAGGGCATCACACGGAATTGGAAAATGCCCCACTTCATCTGGATTGCTGTTAACCATTCTTGCCCTTTAATTACCCAAATCTGGTTAAATGCATTGATGAAATCCAGCTTAGAAAACATTCAAAATTTGGTGATTTCTTGGCTTATCATCTGTTCTAAAGTCAGGGGGTATGGATCAGAAACTGTGATTTTGTTAAGGTGTCCATAGTCCACACAGGGGCAGAGAGAACCATCAGCTTTTTTAGTGAAGATGATGGGAGATGCAACAGGTGAGGTCTCCTTGAACAACCACCCTTTTCTCAACATATCATCCAACCAGGCGTTGAGCGCGGCCTCCTCCTCTGCTGTGTGGGGATACAAAGGGCAGTTGATATTCACCAACTCCACTGTTGTGAAAATACCACAGTCAAATCTAGTGTGGGGGGGCAAACGATCTGCCTTTTCAGAATCAAAATAATTTTGATAGCGCATTAAACTTTCTGGAAAATCAGATGGTATGCCTGTAGGGGAGATGAGGGACGTAATAGAACTATGGCCTTGAGCTTTCTTAAGAGTATTAATTAGGGGGAATTCACCCTCAAGTTGATCATTAGCAAATGACAGCATGTTAGACTCCAGGTGGATCTTGACATGTTGCTGGTGCCACCATCCCACTCCTAAGATCACTGGAAACACCAAGTTTGGCATAGCAGAAAAGCGGTCACAGAAGCTGAACTGGTGTATTGAAAATATGACTGGTCGGCATATCAGGTATGAGGTTTGGGAGGCTGATGATGCAACCATCACCAAAGAATCTTCATCCAGGGCAAGTTTTAATTGCTGGGC
Organism: Massospora cicadina; assembly: GCA_022478985.1. Lineage (NCBI taxonomy): Eukaryota > Fungi > Entomophthoromycota > Entomophthoromycetes > Entomophthorales > Entomophthoraceae > Massospora > Massospora cicadina. The sequence continues at coordinate 29,197 of JAKSZP010003205.1, forward strand.
CAGTTCTACACTCATAAAATTGCCCGCAGCTCCAGTGTCCACCAGGGCCTCAAAGGAGACGTGATGGGACCCAACACTAATCTTTATAAGTACTAAGAAGTAAGTGGAGTTCTCTTTATTGGTAGTTGTGGATGAATCCAGTGATACCAAAGAGATGGTAGTGGGGTTGGGGAAAACCACTAGGCTTTGGTGGGGGGTAAACTCATTGCAAGTCAAGATGTTATATTGTTCTGACATGGGCAGAATAGCCGCAGCAACTATGGGGTATGGGTTTGAAATTTTGAGTAGGGCTGGACTATTGTGGGCAGGGAAAATCTTCTTTACAACCTGGTTCAGTTGAAAAAAAGGGACCATTGCTGCTTCAATATACATGAGAAGGGCGGAAATGGCAAAGAATAATGGTTGGTCAATTATGTCAGGTGAACAGCCAGTAAGAATTAGACTGGCATGCCAGCCAATATGCCAGAGCACCCAAACGGCAAACCAGAATGCCCAAGGCATTGCTTCTGATATGACGAATATGAGACTGGAAAGGAGTTCCATTAATATCTGCCAGTGAGCCAGAATTTTGTATAGGCACAAAATAAAATACCAGATGGACATGGCCGTTAACCCCAAGGGGTATGAGAGTATCAGAAGAAAATGAGGCTTAATTCTCAACATATAAAAACTAAATTCTGGGAGAGGTTTTTTAATGGAAAATTTAAGGAAGAGAAATTGCCCAACAATTTTCTCAGTGCAATGCAACTGATTAAATAGTAGTTGGTTTGGAGGGAAAACAAGCTGGGATCAGGTCCCGCAAGTTTGACCTAAATGGCGAATTATTTGGGAATGGGGAACAGATAATTTAACTGGAAACTAACATCAAAGAATTTGGCAGCAGGCTGTCGCTGTTGGTTTGACCTTGAACATCTGAACCAAGGCTCAACTGCATTTCCAATGTTTGGCGCAATGACATTTATCCTGAAAAGCAGCAGGAATTCCCCAAGGCCACCCCACATAGGGGTGGGCCCATTTGGTTGGGAATGGGTTCAGGATGTCCAACCCACCCATGCTCAGTCACTGGGCCATTCATTTGGTCAGTGGCAATGCATCAGGCGCAATGCCCAATTTGCCAGCAGGAAGCTTCAAAACCTTGTCAATGGTGTCTGATGCTGTTACTTGCCCGTCAGGGGTGATCCCTGATGATTTGGGAGGGGGGAGATTTTTTGATCATCATGTTAACTGAATTGCAACTGTTGGGCATTCCAGCTGATAGATTAGTCTTCATACCTTTTTAAACATTTGAGATCTGAGCATTGGGCTGATTGTTGCTTGAATTAGTTCCAATTGATTTCATTTAGGTGATCTCAGTGAATATTTTGCTGATTCCTTGTAGCAGTTCTGCCAAGGAGAGTGTGGGTACTGGAAGTGGGATTTGAAGCAGGAGGGCTGTTACCCAGCGCTCATCTACCACACATGAGCGAGATCACCCTGGGTAACAAGGGGTACAGCCATCCTCTTTGGTGCCTTCTTGCTTGGGAATGGGAAAATGGCCTGATTGATGCCCAGAGGACATTCCCTGGGACTTACAGTTAGCCTCAGACAAAGAAACAACTAATGTGCAACCATTCTTTAATGTGAGGGATAGGGTATTCTCTTTCAAGTTGGATCTGACATTAAACTTCCGCCACCATTCCACACCCAAAATGATAGGGTACAAGAGGTTTTTGATAGCTTGGAAGTGATTGGACAAGTGGTACTTGCCAACATGATAGTCCACTGTCCCAATGACCTTCAGAGTGGGAATACCTTGGGGCGTCCCTCCCCTAACCATACCACCTGGCAAGTAACTCAGCTCAAGGTAGTCGTCTAGGCTTTGCTCCATAAAGTTTTCAGAGGCGCCAGTATCCACCAGAATAGTGGTGCTGAATTTCTATAAAGGGGATGAAAGGGTAGCAGTAAGTAGAAAATACCCCAAGTGGTCTTTATTTAAAGCAGAAAATGCCAATACATCACCAACAAACTTTTCATCTGGCATTAACATGTCGCCCTGGTATGTTTTAGAATCAAAGAATGGTGAGGGATGAGATGCCACTCTTACTACTGAGGCCACATATTCCACCATATCTTCAGCATGGGCATAAACATTATTATACTGTAAACGCAGCTCCTTCTTAACTTCCTGAGTGCTGCAAATCATGGAAGAGGTCAAACGGGATTTTCTGTGTGATTTGATACACAGGAGTGGGTTTTATATCTGAGCCATGAGAGAGCAAATATGGTTCAGAGGTATATATGGTGTTTTCATTATAAAACGCATTTTTAGACATGAATGACCCTATTCCCATAACAGCAACGGATTGTCTGACTTTATCCAAGGCCATCACCCCCAGGCCCATCTGCAAAGATTCTGCTAGCACTGTCTGAACGTGCTGCTGAAGTGAAAGCCCATTTGTTTATATTGCTTTTGTAAATTTCAGTGGAAAGTCAGAAAATCACAACTTTTGGACCATAAAGCATCTGCATCCACCAGGTATGAGCATAAAGGGTGGGTACTTTCCAGTTGGAGGCAGCCAAAATAACGCTGAGAGGCTCCAACTTCCAGGAAAAGGAGGAAACAGTGATGCAGTTGACCACAGCTGAAGTCCACAGCCAGTGCACACCATTTTCACTTTGTGAAAGACCTACATGGAAAAAGTTCATGCACATAAAATAAAGTGGTTGGTCAACTAATGTAAGGAGAGTGTCTATAACTCTCCTGTTTCCAATGTGGAGGTGCATGGTGCACAGGGCCAACGCCAGAAAACTAGTCAATAGTACAAAAGTTACTAAAGCCCTGCAGAGGGTGCTTGAGCTAAAGTAACTTAGGAAGGAAAGGGCTATTCCTAAGAGAATTAACCAAAAAGGAGCGTTGAGGAGCATGGAGGGGTAAGGTTTAGGCATTCTAGGTTGGAGGGAACCTGGGCGGCCCAACGGTGCACTGGCAGATAGACTTACTGTGGTACAAATCAAATGGTTATAATTGCACAAGACCTCCTTGAAGAGGTCTACGCATGGGAATACCCAAGGTAACATAATTAAAACAGTGTACTAAATGGGGGTTTTGTTTAAGGGAAGAAGTTAACCAACAGGAAAAATTGGTCTCAACATAGGAAATTTAAGGGAGTATGGGCTAACAATCAATTGAGGGAAGTGGGTCTAAGCTGAGACATGCCAATAGGCGCACGCTTCCATCAGGCAAAATGCTATATTGGGTAATTGACTGAACTCAGGTGATGAATTGTAAAAACGGCTGACCTGAGCTGGAAAGTAAGAAAACTGAATGAGTTTCAAAACCCCATTTACCCAAAAACTGAAGCAAACCATTTTCTGATGTAATAAAGCTAGTTTCTTTTAACGCCCCTACTCTCATACAGGGCCAAACTTTGCTTGCTTCCATAGGACCAACTTGGGCATATTTAGCCTTCACCCAGCGTTGGTCTATGGTATTCTTGAGGTCAGGGAGGCCTGCTAACGTCACCTTCTTGGCCTCCCTGAAAGCATCTTTGTCTCTAACGTTGGTCCCAAGGATGATATCATTTTCCAACCATGACACTTCTAGGACATTAGCTCTCCCCAGTTGCTTTGTCTTTTTCTTGTCACGCTTTCAATGCTAATGAAGTTCTGGACTCACCTCACTCACTTTTATTACATTAGAGAAAAATAAAAGGTTACTTTAAGGGTTTGCATCTTCACTTACCTGTTGTTCTTTTTTATGTTTGAGATTTCTCTAAATCTTGAATGTTAAGATGGGTTGGTATTATACAAAACTAACAGCTTACCTCAGTGGTCCAACTTAGGTGTTGAAACTATTTTGGCATCAATTTATTCTGCCAAATGTAAGGCATATAGAAAACAGAATTTTTGGTGGTTCTGTTTGTTACAAAATTTGCCAGAAAATATATGATTTTATTAAAAATATCCCACATTGCTTTAACTTGATAACTAATTCTTGTCAAAGAAGTGGAATTGCCATAATTGGCATAAATGAATTATAAGTCTTAACCTTAAATAATCCATGTACAATCACTTATCATTACATAGAGGAGCTGAGTATTCTATAAAGAGATTATATCACCAATATAGTTTTTAACTGAGTATACACCTGGCACCTTAGTTTCTTCCCCAGCCTCATCTTGGGGATAGAAGGGTCATAGAAGCTACCAAAGTATACTGGAAATAAGTCCTCTTACTCTGGAAGGAATCTTGTCAATATTTAGCCATCAACAGATTTATATTACAAGTTTAAAGATCAGATAAGGGATATGGACCCCTTTTTATAGATGATGATGGCAAGAAAAATTTACCAAGCAGTCAGGATGATGTCAACCACAATAATTTTGTATGTGTCAAATGAAGAGGTTTACAGTGTGAAGATGATTATTATGCTGCCAAAGATTATGGATTTTGCCCCTTTTATACCTTTGGGGAAAAATAATTTAAAATTGACCAATGAAGGAGTAATTACATCCAATATGTCCAATGATGAAGGAATGACCAAAAATTCATATGAACTGAGGAACCCAAATATAATTAAATTAAACCTTTCATCTGAAGCGTTACAAAAAGGGCAATTAGTCAATATTGAAGGATAGCAAAAAATGCTGAAGCAAGCTGCATTGTAGCAGCACCATCAACACTCTCTGACGCAATCAGCATATTACTAAATTGGGAGAAGAAGAAATAACTAGAATAGGTATTGCTGTCCTAGACCCAAAAGTGAGTATTGGGCATGGGGCCTCCAAACATTTTAGTTCAGGTGATACTCAACATGAGACAGAGCTTTTGGATACAAGCATTAATTCAGATGGATGTTGCTACTAAGGTGGAGATCAAGAAGAGACTTACAGGGGGTTTGTGAAGCCCTTACAATATAGCAATGCCCACCCCCAATATTAATAATCTATAGTTATTTCATATCTTTATTTTATACAAAAATTTTAAAAATATTTGGTTTCTTTAAAAAACCCTTATACCATATAATCTCAAATATTTCTTTGTTTTCACTTATTTTGTTTAAATGAAGATATTGTCAGTAACTAGTATGGGATCTAAATTATAGGATAATCATTTGAAAGGCTACCTTAATGCCATGAGAGCGGCAGATAAAGTTCAGACTGGCCTGTCAGTTGGATTGCACAAACACTCAAAAGGCAAGCCATAATGCTAGGGGCATTGCTGCTCAAATGACGTTTAAATGTGCTGGGAGATAAGCAACCAAGGAGTGCTAATGGGACGCAAATGTAAAAATAAAACTGGCAAGAAACCAGGCTGTTGCAGCACAGGACCAATGGGCCTGGGAGTATAAAGTTGCAAGATCAATTGGGTGGTTTGGTTTCCCTATGGGAACCAGGTATGGCAACATTGGCAATGGAGTGGATTCTCACCTGGAGCATGGACAATGTTGTCTATAAAATGCCAGTATCCTGGTGGAATTCCTCTGAAATTGGGGAGAGTTCCACAAAGTTCTTGACATGATAGGCCTAATTGACTGCAGTGGGGACCAAAGTTAATAACATGACCAGGATATCCCAGCTAATACAAGGCCCAAGAGACCACATTGCAGATGTGGGGTTTGGCAAAAAATTGAACTTAATCAAATAAAATGGAGCGCTGGAAGATTTTTAATAAATTTAGAATACTAGAATTAACTATCAATTTTCTCAGCGTGTTATGACTTCTGAAAATAGCTGATCAATTGGGGAATAGCTTGGGAAGGCATGATATTGGGACCCTCTAGATTTGACCTAACCCAACGAACTTTGAGTGGGGGGAACTAACTATATGGAATCAACTTCAAAAGTATTAGCAGCAGGCTGAGTCATTATTGGGTCATTCACAGATGCCCAAATTGTGGATTTGCCATGATTCTAATGATTTATGTGACTGTCAAGAGAGTGTCTGTAACTCTTTTGTTCTCTGAGAGGTGGTGGGATGCAAACCCACACCGCCAGGGAACTAGCCATTAAGAGAATGGGAAACAAGGCACCACAAATGGTGCCAGTACAGAAGGGATTCAAGACAAGGGTGTAAAGCGTGGTATACAATATCAGATAAGCTAGAAACAACAAAACTTGTGTGGACCCCAAAGGGGAGTCCATAATTAAGTGTAAATTGGTGCTAGGAGGCTTAGGTGCCTCGATCTGGAGGAGACCTGAGTGGCCCAAAGGTGCACTCAAAACTTTTGTTATTTGCAATAAAATGTAGTGGCCAACATAGTTAGAGACCTCCTTGAGGAGGTCTGCACCCAGGTTTGCCCAAGGAACCATAAATAAAACGTAAAAAAATGGGAAAGTTTATTGTGAAAAGTCAACCAACAAGGAATGTTGGTCAAAACCATATTTAAGCATCATCAGGGTAATTATGGGTCTGCAGAAGCAGGCACAAGCCTTGACGCAATAGGCACACACTTCCGTCCAAATTGGTAGCATACACTGAAACTGACTTCACTCAAGTAATCAATTGAAATTGCAGCCTACCCAAATGCATGATTTCATAGATGGAATGGGTTTTGAACCCTTATTCCCTAATCATCCAAATAGAACTGTCATTATTTATTAATTAGCTCATCTGTTTTAACGTCTGAGCTGATATAAGGGCTGGGCGTTTTGCACCTCAATTGCACCAACCTGGGCATATTTGGCTTGTACTCAGCGCTGGTCCAAGGTGTGCTTGAGGTCAGGGAAGGCCTGAAGTTTCACCTTCTGGGTCTCCTGACGCCCAGCCTTATCCTTTGGGTTTGTGCCTACTATCAAGTCATTTAACCATGACAGTGACAGCACTTCACCTGACAGGCCACTGGAACCTTCCAAGGCCAACCCATGTATAGGCAGTCCCAAGAGGTCAGTAACTGGTTTGGTGCACCCATCCCGCCCACACTCAGTTACTCTGGCATATGTTTGACCAGGTGAGATTTGCTGAATGAAGAGTTTGATCCTTCTGGAGAGGGTTCAGAGCTGATGGTGATTTTTACCAATGGTTCAATGCCATTAGCAAGTTTTACCAAAGATTTGACATTAGATGCTTTATTTGATGAAGGTACACAGCCATCAGGATTTGTTGCCAATAGCTTAATGCTGTCAGGCCTTGATGCCAAAGGCTCTTTGCCATCATCCTCATTTAACCCTTTACCTCATGTGGATGCTGATTCTCCAATAATTTGACACAAATTTTCTCTTAATTTACTGTGCCAATTCAGCTGAAGTTAATACTGAGATAGGTGGCAGCGTTCTCAAAGGGTAAGCTCTGACCCATTACTCATCCACCACATGGGTGAGGTCACCCTGGGAGATGAGAGTGGCAGCTGGACTTCTCAGACCTTTTTGGATGGAAAAGAGAATGCCACCTGGTCCAAGTGGAGGGGATGCTCCACCAGACTTACACTATCCTTCCCTTTTCCCAAAGTGGGAGCGCCACCACCAAGTAAATAAGCAAGGACCACATTTTTATGGGCCTTGGGTAACTTGATTGCCATCAGCATAGCAATTTTTGGGGAGGGGGCGGGGAGCATCCAGGTAGGTAGCATGAAAAGCCTTGACAAACTCCAAGCAGTTGGCATAGTCCTGAGTGCCAACTTAGTCATCTTCAATAGCTGGATAACCTTTCCATGTGACTAAATATTGAAATGATTGGCATGAGCATCAGGAAGCCAGGATGCCATCAATTTCAGCTTCCTTTGCACCAACAATTACAATGGGCACTCTGGAAGTTTTGAATTACACTTCCAATGGGGCAGGTTGTATCTCAAAGTTACACTGGGCGGATTCTCCAAAATTGCAATGAAGTAAATAAAAAAATACAGGTTAAACTTAACCTAGTTTTTATTTTCAAAAAGAGGATATAATTATAGGCTTTTTTACAGTTCATAATATATTAGAGTGAAATAATCTCTGCGCAATCAAATCTTCAATCAGTTGATTGGAATCTGATTGATCATCAACTTTGATAAATTGCAATAGATTGCTCACTCTTTCCGATGATGTCAGGGGAATTGAGAAAGGGGATTTTTTAGAGATATGCAAATTTGGTGAAATCCTGACAGGCACCATTTTCAATGGGATTGTCCCTTGAATGGGACAACTGAGAGACATGGTGTTGGAATTTCAGTTGATCATATTATCCAACCTATTAACCAATTAGTTTGACAATTGGTGATTACAATTTAATATCTTGGCAACAGTTGCTGACTAAAGATATTCTTGTCAAGAAGGCAATTGACACTGCTGGCCTCATAAATAAAGAAAACCCACAACTATACCTTCTTATGCCCCATGTCGCTGATGCTCCCACCCCAATGCTGTCCACCATGGTCCACCAGCTAAAGCGGGCGCTGGATAAAAGTTTCCCCAAAGCTTCCACCCCTTCTTATATTGCTTCCTAGGCTGTTAGCTGAGATGCCTCATTTGTAAATTTTTTTTTATTTCTAATAATTTTTTTGTTTAGCCATTTGCAAATAAAGATGCGTGGCAGCTCCCCCTTTTGGGCTGGGCACCACTAGTGTTAAAAAAGGTATTCTTGTCAGAAATCATTAGAAATATTGAGCAAGAATATAATGGGGGAACATCACCCAATAGTCAAATTATTGCAATGGGACAATTTATTATCTCAGCAACAGTCGCTGACTAAAGATAAACTCATTAGGAATCATCCCTGACAATTTTGAGCAAGAATTTGATTTGGAAGAAATAACCAATAGCTGAAATATGGGAAATTGTATAGAGTGAATGGATGGGAGTCATTGGAAACTACCTAAGCGTTCTAACGCTTGGGACAAATGATAGAATCGTCATCAACCAATACAATTGAATCAATTGGTATTTGGTTTCTGGCACCAATAAATTTATCACTAAAACATCGAGGATTACACTATCTAAGAAAATCAAGGCAAGGATACCTGATGATATTCAGTGCCTAAAACTTAAGGGTTAATCCAGTTCAGGAGAAAAAATAATTACTAGCGGACAGCTGAAAAGTTGTGTACCAATTTTACTATAAAAACCCTCAAATTTTCTTGATAAAATTAGATTTTACCTTGTCAATAACTTAGTTGTATATACATTGGTTGTATAACTTACTATTGGGATAAGAGCAAGGATTATATATCCTTAGGTTGTTTTTTATAAAGTCTCCTCTTGGCTCTGCATGAAGAGGACTAGTGAACTTCTCCCTACCAGATCAAAAATATTTTCAAGACAAAAAAGCACCTGTTTAGCGTTAAACCATTTATTTAACGTGGCTTTTGTAAATCAACTATAATAATAGTCTTCATACTATTATTGCCCCAGTTTACTTACATCCAATCAATCAACGCAAGTGGACAAGAATCTGTGCAGTTGAAATCAAGGTGCTGAAGCTAGCTACCATCCAGCAGCCTATATTTTAGCACATGGAAAACTGAATGTTGCTTCCAGTGGGCCAGCAATTTCAAACAAAAAGTGCCAAATCCCAAGTCTTCTTCCACCAAATGGGGCCTAAGTGTTTACTTTCAAACTTGTGCAAGAACACCTGCATGTGCAAGTGTCATGTGTCGAGCATGATGTGTGAACCTACCTTTATTTTGTGTACTGGGAGCTGCTTCCAATATGCAAACTGTTTATAATCACTTATGGCCTTGGTCAAGTGCTTATGAATCAAGTACTGTGTGGCACAAATGTGCTGAGCTTTGTCAGCTGCAGCTGGCACCTCTTGGCAAAGGCATAGGCTAACCAAAAATGATGGGTTATACCCCAGAGTAACGTCATACAGGGAGAATCCTTTGGATGCATGTGTTCCATTTTTATATGAAAAATGGGTGAGGGAAGGTCATCCGCCCAGGTATCCTGAGTGGCAGCAGCGTAGCACCGCAGGTACTGTTCCAAGTTCATATTGACTTGTTCAGTTTGACCATCTGATTGTGGATGGTATGAAGTGGAGCAACAGGGCATAATCTTCAAGATTGCCAAGAGCTCATTCCAAAACTGCACCATAAATTGGGTCCCATAATTGTTGATAATTTCCTGCAGGAGCCCAAACATAGAAAACATGTGCCTCACAAATAGGCGGAAATTTACTTATAAGTGATGGTGGAGGAGCATGGGGATAAACAGGGAGAAAATAATGAAGCAGTCTACAACCACCATGATTGCTGTGAACCCCTTGGAGCTGTGTAGCTCAACAATAAAGCCCACAGACACCAATGTCCACGGTTCCTCTGCCTGCTGTAAGGGTGAAGGAGACCATTCCTACCAGACTGGTCTGATTTAGCTCATGTGCAAGTCACACAACCAGCAATCCATGCCAGAACATCCTTTGACACGCCTGTCTAGTTAAAGGTAAGCTTTACTAAATGAATGCATTTTTATTCCCCAGGTGACCAACTGCAGGTGGATTATGATATGCTTGAATGACTTCAGCTTGGAGGAGGGTGGGACTCACACCCATGAATTAAACTGGATGGGCCCCTCAGCCAAAGAATATAAGAAATACTTTGAAGTTGGGAGGGACAACCACTCCAAAAGAACCATTCCTTCCACACATGAAGTCTGCACTGCTAAGACCCACAAAATCAAAAGGTGTGTCTGGAGCTAGGTCTGCTACTGAAACCATGGGAGGAATAATGACCAAGATTTAGGTTGGCGGAATGATGTGACCAGATCTGCCTCAACTGAGTCAGCTGGGAAAAGATTGGGATTGCAACTTAGAAAATTGGGAAGGACATTTGACACTTCTTTCACAAACTTGTATTTGAAGGTAAAGCTGCACAAATCCTGGTAGGTTTAGGCCTGCTAGTGCACCAACTTCTGTGGCTAGCGGAAATATAGGAGAGCTTGGTGGTCCATATGCACAGTCAACTCATGCTGAGCTCCCTGCAAGAGATACTGTTAGTGGGTCAAAGACCACATTATGGCAGCCAACTCCCTGACATAGATAGCCCAGGATTTCTCAGTGGAAGAAAACTTGCAGGAAAATAAGCAACTGTGTGTTATAACCCATTGTGCTCTTTGAGTAAGACAGTCCCTACCATGGCAGAAGATGAATTGCAAGCTACAATTTAGGGTTTGAAAGAGTCCACATGCTTAAGGATGAAAGGCAACAAGAACACCTCCTTGATTGAATCAAATGCCTTCTGGCACTCAGGCGTCCAGAAAAAGGGAATGTTCTTGCCTGTGAGCAGATGCAGTGGTGTGGCTAACTGCAAGAGTGCAGGAGAGAATTTTTAGGAATAGAATGGTACCCAAGAAGTTTTTAATTGCTTCTGAGTCATTGGAGTTGGCCACTTGTCGATGGCATCCAGTTTACTGGGTGGAATGATGTACCCATCTTTTAAGAAAGATTACCCAAAAAGGTGCCTTCCTCCCAATAAAACTCACATTTTGACAGTTTGATGAACAAACCACTCTTATGAAGGACCGCCACTACCGCCTCTAAGTCTTTTACGTGTTGTTTGGGGAAGGGAAATTATACCATAATATCATCAATATATGCAACCGTGCAGGTGAACCAGAGATCACCCAGCACACTATCAATCATCCTTTGGAATGTTGCAGGCGCATGCCTAGCCCAAAAGGCATCACTTGAAATTGGAATATGCCTCATCTAGTCTGGATAGCGGTAAGCCATTCCTGAATTTCTGCTACATAAATTTGATTAAAGGCATTAACCAGATTGAGTTTCAAAAACACTCATGACTTTACAATTGCTTAGCTGATTGTCTGTTCCAAGGGCAGTGGGTAGGGGTCATGGACCGGATATCGTTGAGGTGGCCATAATCCATGCATAGACAAAGTGACCCATCTGCCTTCTTGACAAAGACAATGGGAGAGGCAACATGGGATGTCCCCTTAAACAACTGATCCTTCTTTAGCATGCCATCTAACTATGCATAAAGAGCAGCCTCCTCCTCCGCCATATGTGAGTACAGTGGGCAGTTTATATTCATCACCTCCACCATTGTCCAAAAATTCAAATTGTATTCTGTATGTGGGGGAAGGAGGTTAGCCTATTCAGAGTCAAAAATGCTCTGGTAGCTCATCAACGCTGCAGGAAAATCTGGTGGAAGACCTATGGGAGATTTGAGGGCTGTAACAGACCCACGACTTTGAGCTTTATTGAGGGTGTCCAGCAATGTGAAATCACCCTCCACCTGACCATTGGAAAATGATGACATGTTGGATTCTAGTTGGATTCTCACATGCTGCTGACGCCACCAACCCACACTCAAAATTACTGGGAACATGGGGTTAAGCATTACTGAGAAATTATTTCAGAAACTAAACTAGTGAACCAGGATGGGTACTGGATGTCATACTTTATAGGATGGCTGGGAGGCTGACAAGGCAACCAAATAACGCTGGCCCCAGGTCCAAGTCTAGATCCAGCTGCTGGGCCAACTTCAAACTCATAAAGTGATCACTGCTCCCCTATCCACCAAGGCCTCAAAAAACACCTGGTGCACCCTGATGCTAATTTTCATTGGTAATAAAATGTAGAAGTAATTCTTTTTATTGGCAGTTGCAGTCAATTCTGCTGACAATGAAGAGATTGCAACTAAATTAGAGGGAGGAGCAGGTTTCTTTAAAGGAGCAAAATTGGGGTAAATATAAAGTTGGGTCACTTCCTCCCAGGCTGGTTTTTTGTTGACTTACAGACAGGTGAGCTGGAGCAAACCAACTCAGCGGTGAGGGTGGCATTGGGTCCTAGAACCAATATGGATACTGATTTGACATCAGGATCATAAACTGAGGCCAAGTTGGCAAATCCAATCATAAAGTTTCCATTATGAGGTTGGGGGTTATGGCGGAGAGCTGCATTAATTGAAGATGCTGTCTTGAAAATCTGGTCCACTGTTTCCATAGGGTGGACCAAATAATGTGATGATCAGAGGCCAAATCTAACGCAGTTCAGAAAAATAGATTGGAGTATATTCCTGGGGAGATCCAGCACTGGGCTTGCTCATGGAAAGCTGCAACAAAAGATGCTATGCTAGGGGCTTTGGTGTTTATATAGAATAATTAGAACAGACATTTGGATTGTGGCACATGATATTTTAACGCTGCTGATACTACTGCAACAAGTGAGGTGGAATCACCTGCCCAAATGGCATAATGCAAAAGGCATTGCACCTACTAGTGAGCTTCTCCTTCAACTGCATCCAAAAGGGCTATGTTATGCTGAGAATTTGTTAATGATGAGTTACTGTTTGGTACAATTGTGGACTGCATCTGCACCTTGGTGAGGGTGTGAGGACCTGATTCACAACATTGTGGGATGGAACATCCAAATTTACTACTTGAGGGTGGGTTGAAGGGACAGTAGAGGGTAATGGGGCAATATGACCATGAACATCATGTGAATGTGACATCATAGTGGGGACCAACCCCAAAGATAAGGCTGGGCACCAGGAGGCCCAGAAGGTGAAGCTCCAGGCCCTCCCTGACCTGAGGCACACCCTAGACCAACACTGGGTACAGACAAAATATACCCAGGTTGGTACTAGTGGGGTGCCAAGTGCTCAGCCCCTTACATCAGTCCAGGCGTTAAAATGGACAGTTTACCAAATGAACATGGACGGTTTGATTCAGTTTGTCAAAGAATGGGGTTTTGAAACCCATTTCATTTATGAAATGACCCATTTGGGTCAAATCCAACTTCAATCAATCACTCAAGTGAAGTCATTTTCAGCTTATTCCACCAATTTGGATGGCAGCGTTGCCCTATTGGTGAGTCAGTGCTTGTGCCCCATGCAGCACATCCCATATTCCCCCATCTGAGCTTAAATATGTTTTCTTCGACCAACATTCCTTGTTGGTCAACTTCCCAAATAAACCTCTTCCCATTTACATTTATTTTAAATTTTATGATATTCCAAATGCTCCTGTGCGTGAACCTCTTTGAGGAGGTCTCTCACTCTGTTAACCTTGCCATAGCAAATACCTTGCAGCTATCACCTCATGCACTGTTTTTTGCCCAGGTTCCCTCCAACCTGGGCCGCTTAGCCCCTTTTGCTATGTGCACCTCATCACTTTTAGTGTGTTTTTTATTGTAAAACTCGCAATCTATGCCTAAGTAGTTATCTCCAGCACCCTTTGCTGGGCTCTAATTACTTTGACACTAACAGCTAGTTCCCTGGCATTGGCTTTGTGCACCGTGCACTGCCACGCTGGGAACAGGATAATATACACACTCTCCTTACAATGAAGAGATTCCTCCAAAGCCATCTGGGAGCTTTTTACTAAATCATCTTTGACCAGACAAACAACAGAAGGCAGACTAACAATTATACATTTATATGGTAGATGGTAACCAATGCTGCACCCATCTTGACAAGAAGGGTTGAAATGGCCAAAAACAATGGATGGTCAATTATGTCAGAAAATTGGCAGATAAAGTTTAGACTGGCCTGTCAGTTGGGATGCAAAAAACCCAAAAGGCGAGCTAGAATGACAGTGGCATTGCTGCCCAAATGACGTTTAAATGTTCTGGGAGATAAGTAACCAAGGAGTGCTGACAGGATGAAAATGTAAAAATTAAACTGGCAAAAAAACCAGGCTGTTGCAGCACAGGACCAATGGGCCTGGGAGTAGAAAGTTGCAAGATCAATTGAGTGGTTTGGTTCCCTATGGGGAACTAGGTATGGCAACATTGGCAATGGAGTGGATTCTCACCTGGAGCATGGACAATGTTGTCTATAAAATGACAAGATCCTGGTGGTGGATTGCTTCTGCAATTGGGGAAAGTTTCACAAAGCTCTTGACATGATAGGCCCAATTGACTGCAGTGGGGACCAAAGTTAATAATATGAAAGGTCAGCCCAGTTGATACAAGGCCCAAGTGGCAACATTGCAGAAGTTGCGGGGATTTGACAAAGAAAAATTAGAACTTAGTCAAATAAAATGGCACAGGAAGATTTTTAATAAATTTAAAATAAGAGAATTGAATTTCAATTTCCTCAGTGTGTTACAACTGCTTAGGTTGCCAATTGATTGGGAAATAGCTTGGGAAATGAAGGGATTGGGGCCCTAAGATACAACCTAAACTGGTAAACTTTGAGCAGGGAGAGGGGAACTAACTATTTGAAACCAACTTTGAAAGTATTGGCAGTGGGCTGATCCATTTTCAGTTTGTTCATGGATGCTCAAATTGCAGATTTGATGCAGTTCTGATGATTTGAGCAATGATGCTTTGCCCAATGGGCCACAGGGACCTCCCAAAGCCACCCCATGTAGAGGTGGTCCCAAGAGGTTGGGAACAGGTTTGGAGTGCCTAACCCACCACATCTGGTCACTCTGGCATCTGTTTGACCTGGCAAGATTTACCAGATAAAGAGTTCAATTCTTCTGGAGAGGTTCAGAGCTGAGGACAACTTTTACCATTGGAACAATGCCATTGGCAAGTTTTACCAAAGTTATGACATTAGATACTTTATTTGCTAAAGGTACACAGCCATTGGGCTTTGTTGCCAATAGCTTGGTGCTGTCAGGCCTTGATGCTGAATGCTCATTGCCCTTGGCCTCATTTAACCTTTCACCCCATATGGGTACCAATTCTCCAATAACTTGATACAAATTCCCTTAATTCACTGTATTAATTCAGCTGAAGTTAATACTGGGATAGGTGGTGGGGTCCTCAAAGGGTAAGCTGTGACCCATTACTAGTCCACCACATGGGTGAGGTCACTCTGGGAGATGAGAGGGGTAGCTGAACTTCTCAGACCTTTTTTGGATGGGAAAGGGAATGCCACTTGGTCCAAGTGGAGGGGACACCCCCTGGACTTACACTTAGTTGCTTATAGCGCTAAGGGATAGGTTGGTTGAGTTTTCCATGAGTCTTGTACCAGAGGCCAATGTACTGAAGCTATGTCTATGAGTGTCAACAAGAATACCACCAACAGGGCAATGAAAGGTTCCAATGAGCAATCAATGCTACAGCGGGTAGCATCAGAAAAAGATTTATATAATGAGTTATACCATTTCCCTTCAGAAGGTCACCAGGTGTTTAATCTGTGTTTGACAGAACCCCTCTGCAGCAATTCAGCCACCCAATTAAGTGAGCAAAGGAAAAGTTGGTGACTGGTGTTCTTGATGTTATTAAAGCAGGGATAATACTACGTTTTAATATGATTTTGATTTTATGGAAATATTGCTATGGCACCAATTAAATCAATTGAATTTTGACTTATCTACTTAATAATACATTCACTCACTCACTGACTGACATCTGAAACCTTCGAGTCTGATAGGGTCAATCTATTTGGGTGAGTGGGTGAGAATTGGCGAATATTATTGAATCTGAAATTATCGAGCCTGATGGGTTCAATCTATTTGGGTGAGTGGGTGAGAATTGGCAAAAACTATCTAATAATTCACCAAATTGCTCACCTGAAACTCAACAAAAATCAGTATTAGAGTTTAAGTAGATTAAGTAGTTAGGATAATCAACTCACCAGCCACGAGAGCAACAGTGAAGCTGTTAGTCTGAGTGGCTCGAGAGTAGTGCTGGCACAGCTTATAGGCTACAATGTGAGCTTATCATCTGATAAACTTTAAATACTGTAGTGAA
The DNA here is from genome assembly GCA_022478985.1 of Massospora cicadina. Taxonomy (NCBI): domain Eukaryota; kingdom Fungi; phylum Entomophthoromycota; class Entomophthoromycetes; order Entomophthorales; family Entomophthoraceae; genus Massospora; species Massospora cicadina. Next base: position 45,754 of record JAKSZP010003205.1, read on the forward strand.
ACACGGGTATCTGGATGTTAGGTTTATATATTTTAAAACCTGCCTAATTTGGTTCACTTAATTAATAAAATACTTTGGGCAAGTTAAGTAGAAGTTGATTTAGTAGTTTGGAAGATATGTCACATACTCATTTATTCAAGGCAAGGGGACCAGGGGACCCTTCTTGCCAACACAAAAATAAAAAGCAGGATAAAAAAGGAGCAAAATATGCTAAAAAACCCGATTTAGCCTCTAATGTCACATGCTCAATGATTTTAAGTATAAAGATATGTTTCGGGTAGCAGTTTGGTGTTATTTGATTAATTCGATAGGTTTATTTTGTTTGGCCGAGTGGTTAATGCTTTTGGTCGAATTGATAGGACATAGTTTAATTTTGAGGGGTGATTAGTTATTGGTTGTTTTGATAAGTTCAGTTAGGTTTACCTGAGTGGTTGGTGGGTTTTGGTTGATTCGATTGAGCAATTAGATTTGGCTGAGTGGTTTTGTTTATCTGTAATATTAAATCTATATTAATAAATTGAAAATGAAATTTTATAGACACCGTAGCGAAGCACGGGTAATCGTCTAGTCTAACTATAAAAGTTTTATCATTTGGTCTATAATCATTAATAACTGGGATTATTTCTTTTAAAGTAGCTACATACAAAATCATAAAAGGTAATTTATAGTCTATTACTCTTTGTAATTACAAAAGATTTAGGATTAGAGGAACTTTCTGATTTAGGAAAAGAAAGTTTAAAACAAGTATGCTTTTAAAATCTTATAAGTAGCAAAGTAAAATTCATAAGAGAAATGTATCTATCAGTTGTACATAGAATAGCTAACCTTCCTAGTTTCATATCAACAGCTGAGAGTCTAATGGTTGATTATAATGCGATATTAGCACTAGCTTAAGTTATGAGGATAAATCCCTATCTTACCACTTGGAGCCTCACCTATAAAATTTCACACCGTTCTTATCAGCCTCAGAGCAATATTCTATATGTTTATATGGAGGCAAGAATGTCATTACAACTGACATTCACTCAACTCTGTTTGAATATTACATTAGTAATACTAGATATTGTTGAAGGTCAATTTTTTACCTAAGAAAGATTTTATTTTTATTTTTCTAATAAGAAGGGTCCCCTGGTCCACTTGTTCTTAAAAAATTGACTTCTTTACAATTCGCAAATCATAATTATTATTGTATAAAAGGCTACTATTAGTAACTTTACATCGCTTAAATTTTTAGGTGAACTAACAAAAATAATAGAATTATACTTATACTATATTTAGATAAAAAACTACCTTGTATCTTCTGATAAGATTAGTACAGTTAAACTAAACCTTTACTAATTCATGGAAATTAACTTAGTGTGTAATATTATAAATGAGGTGGAGTGATAAAAAGAGTTTTATAAAGGTGGTAATTTTAAATTAATTCGTTTTCTTATGTTTTATACTTAACATCATTTCGACTGATAAGAAATATCGTTTCTGGGGAGTTGTCTAGTTGGAATGTAAAAACTCAGCGCTAACTGATGTTTAGTGTACCACTATGTATGCGTTGGCATTTGGTCCTCCAACTCGAATAAACTATGCGTCGGCATCGAAATAATGTCACATGCGTTGGCATCGAAATAATGTCACATGCGTTGGCACAGAAATGCCACAGCACGCTCACTAATGAATCCGCGGTTTTGGGTGGTTCAAATAAAGGGCTAAGTTAAATTGTAAATCCTAGCTAATCATTTTTAGATTCGACATTGATGGATGAATCGTTTATTAAACCAGATGACTTCATTGAGGCTGATGGATGACGAACGAAAACACATGAGATTTGAAGAGTAGATAAGGTGGATGGAGATGAGGCAAAAGCAAGATGGTCAAAGTAGCAGTACTCGGAGCAGCAGGAGGAATTGGACAGCCTTTATCGCTTCTATTGAAGCTGAACGAGCGTATCAGCCGCTTGGCGCTTTATGACATCGTCAACGTACCTGGGGTTGCTTCTGATATTGGGCACATCAATACTCCTGCCCAGGTAACTTCTCATCTCGGGCCAGATTCGCTCATAGACGCCCTCAATGGTGCAGATGTGGTTGTTATCCCAGCTGGAGTTCCACGTAAGCCAGGTATGACTCGTGATGACTTGTTTAAGATCAACGCTGGTATTGTGCGTGACTTGGCAAATGCCGCTGCGAAGGCTTGTCCTAAAGCTTTCATGCTTATCATTTCTAACCCCGTCAACTCAACTACCCCCATCGTAGCTGAGGTGTTTCGTTCACATGGCTGCTTTGACCCCCGTCGTATTTTTGGTGTCACGACTTTAGATTCAGTGCGCGCTTCATCCTTCGTCTCTGAGGCATCTGGTGGTAGGCTTAAACCTCATGAGGCTCGTTTGCCCGTGATTGGAGGCCACAGTGGTGCCACTATTGTGCCTCTATTTTCGCAAGTAAAACCTTCTCTTCCGACAGCGTTGAGTGAAGATGATCTTAAAGCGCTTATTAACCGTGTCCAATACGGAGGCGACGAGGTTGTGAAAGCTAAAGGCGGAGCTGGCTCTGCCACTCTGTCTATGGCGCATGCCGGCGCCCGCTTTGTCAACTCTATTCTGGAAGCCTTTTCCAATAAGGGAGTCATCGAGCCTGCTTACGTTCATCTTGACGCAGACCCTGAAGCTCGAAAAAAGGCCAGTCACCTCGTTCAAGATGCATCATACTTTGCTTTTGATCTCGAACTTTCCAGTCGTGGCGTCGAGCGCATCATTGTTCCCGAGTCTCTTTCTTCTTACGAGATCCAGCTCACTCAAGATGCTGTTACTGAGTTGACCAAAAGCATCCAAAAGGGCATTGATTTTGTTAAAACATCCGAGGACTCTAAGCTTTGAAACTTTGCTTCTAAAATTTTTGCTTAATTCTTCCTGAAATTTACTAAAGTCATTACGTTATTTCTTTAGTACTAGTGGGGCCCAACCCTCATTACGGTGTTTCTATTTTATTATTGATATTGTTTTTTATATTTCAAAAGTCACTTACATGCGACAAAAATTACTTTTTGTGTGTTATTCCTTTCCGTTGATTGGCTGATAATTTTTTACATTTTTAACTTTTTACGCAAGATTAACTAGAATCAACAAAAGCCAAATTTTGCTACTACTTTATCACTGTTCGAAAAAATGGTAACTTTATAAAATAATTATAGTACACATTTGTATTTACTAATATTATGCAGATTCTTTGTGACAGTAGAAAATCTAAGGTAATCACAAACCGTTTGGCCTTCAACTATAACTTTTGGTTTTGCGCTAGAACGTTTTAAAATTCAGATTTCCAACATCGTTAGCGCGAAAAAGCCAACCTAAATTGTAAGCGACTAAGAATAGTTTGTAGATCGTTGGCTCAGTTTATAGTTAAGTTCACAAACAAAATATTTATGTCGGCGTGCTATAAATTTTAGAACCTTGGGCTTTTTGATGCTTTATGTAGCATGAATTATCGCGTAGTTTCCTATATAGAATTTTCCAAGAAATCTGCACAAGATTTCGGCTAATCTACTGAGCATCTTTTCTAAAAAATGAAGCTGTTTGCCATTGTCAGAAAAAGAAAGTGTAACAAGGTCAATGAACCTCTCTAAAAGCTATGAAAACAATTGATAGAAGAGGCAACGCTTAATCTGTGGTAAAGAAACTTGGGTTATAAAAACATTATAAACTACATTCTTTTACCAAAATAATTAAATAACAAGCCTCAGATTATTTAAAATCTGAGATACGCCATGAATAGTACTTTACCACGGGTAGATAAGCTACAAAATATGATATGCAATTTTATCAACACTTTTTTTGGGGGAAAAAGAACCTCCTTTAAAAAGCTCAAAAAGTATGAAATAATTGTGAAATTATGAATATTTAATAAAATCCTTTTTGTAGTCAGCGCCATATTTTAAACTGCCTTATAATAGCCATTTGTAATATATATATATACTCAGCACTGTATATTATATTTATTCAAGGCAAGCTGACCAGGGGATGAACATTACCAAAAGAAAGAAAGTAAGTAAATATCAACATGAAACCTGAGCAGGGTCAACTCTGTCAAAGAGAGTTTTCCACCTCTGGATTGGAACTCAGATTTTTCTGGTTATGCCATGGGTAGGGTTTTCGTGTTATTAGACCTACTAACCACCAATAGCTTTCTTTGGCTGGCACCCTGATCGATGTGCAAAGGGCAGGAGTTGAACCCACAACCTTTAGGTTGGTAGCTGTATACCCTAATGACTTGCCTTCCCCCCAGCACTGTATATTCTAAGTTGCTTATAGTTTACATTTGACCCAGACTAATATAAGCTCTAATTTGTATTTGTGAGCAAAATTCTATAAGTTAGGTTAGAAGATGGTGCCAACTTCAAAAAGGTTTTTATTTTTTTAGCACTAGTGGTGCCCAACCCAAGAGGGGGAGCCACCACACATCTTTATTTATAAATAGTCCAAACAAAGAGTTTATCAAAAGGTAAAAAATTCCTAATATGGCACCTCAACTAATAGCTTAGGAAGCTATATCAGAAGGTGAGGAAGCTCTGGGGAAACTTTTATTCAGCAGCTTTTTTAGCTGGTGGACTATGGTGGACAGCATTTTGGGTAGGAGCATCAGAAACATATGATATAAGAAGGTATAATTGGTTTTCTTTGCTAATGAGGCTGGCAGTATCTATTGCTTCAATGTATTGAGCACATTGATGCTCAGCAAAAGTGATGAGTGTAGGTACACAAGTAAATAGCTTGATGCACTGGTAGGTTTGAGGATAATTGGGGTCAAACAGAGAAGTTTTTGCTGCATCAATGCAAGTGTAGCTCACACCAAAAGTGAGATCCTTAATTTTATATTTTTTATCCTCATCAAAATCACGGGGAAAATTTGGGATAGGAATACCAACAAGGGGTTCTATCACCCCTTGGAGATGCTGATGGAGGAGGGTATAGCCAGAGCAGCTGCTACTTCCACCACCATTTTATATATATTTTTATAACTAAGGAAACTGTTTTTAGATTGAAAATGGTGGGGACACACTTTGGGAGGATTTACAAAAAATTAATTTTAAAAATAAAATCTGGCTTAATATTATATAGCCAGTTGCTGTCATCAAGCCATTTGAGGCACTCAAATGGAATTAACTTGACTAATGCTAGGCCAGCCACCAGAGTTGGAGTGATGGCAGAACCTGATTGGTTGCAAACAGTTGACCACAGCAGCTCAGCTGAAACTGTTTCAGCTATCAGCTCAGGATTCTATAATTCTAAAAAAAATTTAAAAAAATTTAAATTTTGATTGGCTGCTACTTTGGAAGCAGTGCCAGAATTAACTGAGGTTGGGGGCAGGAGGATTATGCCTCACTCAAAAAATTTGGGCAAGGTGGCAGCTAGCCTGACGCTGGAAGGAGGAGCTGCAGAAGTAGCAGAAGTGGAAGCTGTGGGGCACTTGTGCTTCAAATGATCTAATTCAAGCACAAGGGGCAAATGACTTGGCCATTTTTGATGTGCACCTAAAAAGGGTGATCAGGTGTGGATCTGATCACAGTGTTGGGGGAGGGGAATTGTGAGGTGGGTGTTGTGATGGAAAGGGTGGATTGTCTCAAAGGCATGAGGCCCTGCCAACTGATCCACCCCATTGGGAACCATGAACTGCAAGATGGGGTCTAAGCCATAAATGGAAAAGCCCTCCATCAGTTCATAGCAAAGACTTTCAGGGGAGAGAAACAAAGGCAACCCATCAAACTAGACCACCAAAGTGGCCTCATATGGGAGCCGCATGCAAATGGTGGAAATCAGAATTTTTTTTGAAATTATCAGCAGCTTAGATACTGCCACCACATCAGCCTCAGATCTGAAGCTGAGGTCAAAATAGCCCTTGAAAAGGGTATTAATCAATATTTTAATCAGGTTTGAAAACTGCCATGGCCATCTTAATGATGGCTGCACTCATATATGGTAAAAGATTCTTATATTTGACCCAGAGGCCAAAATGCAGGTTGCTCCGAGGGATCACCAAAGGGCTCTGGAGCACTGCCTGTGAGCTCATGAGATGGTGGGCTAAGTCCTAAGGTGAGACATAACACCTAGTGGCATTGGGAGGGCTAGCAGAGTCAGCTTGGGTGTGCTTTGGTGGTGGCCAAATGATGCCAGAAGGTGGTGCACCACCACCCCAAGCTGGGGCAGCAGGCATTAATGGCATCAACATGCTGATCAAATTGCTCAATTTGAGTGACTGGATTTTTGTAATTTTATAAAAACTTTATAATCAGCTTTAATTTGATCAATTTAAACAAGAGAGAGTTTTTTTAAGAAGGGGTTTATTAAGTTTAATAGTTTCTCAATTATTTCACACTTTTTAGACCTTTTCTTAAGAAGGTTCTTTCCCCCAAAAGAAAAATTTAAATATGAGTCTTTTTTTTCTACATTTTTTAAAGCAGTTCTTTTTTCACAAAAAATTTTAACTCCAGTTTTTTTTCCAAAAAAAATTAGTGAAATTTAAAGTGATTTTTTTCACATTTTTTTAAAAATTACTATCTCTATATATCATTTTAAAACTCTCACTAATTCTATATATATATAAAAACTATTGTTTATATTATATTAATATCTCATAATAGATATACTAATAATTCATTCTAATAAATTTCATTTATTTTATTAGTCAATCTATGTAAATTTACTGATTGCCATCTACAATAAATCATTTCATCAAAATTGATTGATTTCATTGGTTAAATTATGCAAAAACATAGGCATCTATAATTATTTAATCTTGTCACACTATGGTCTCATACTTGCATGATTTTGAATATACCCCCAGCCAAAATCATATATCAAGGCAAAAATTAATTAAAAGCTATCACTTTGCCAATTCTTGAAATAAGTTCATCCAGCGATGTATTAGTCCCACAATTGAAATCCATTGCTTCCAGTCCATTTTAGTATCTTTACTAAACTACTGGTCATATACTGGACCAATCCTTAGGATACTAGGCCAATACTTACACACACTCTTTTGTGCGTTAGTATCACTTTTTAGAAAAAGTGACCTGGTATAGTTTAGCAAAAGCAACTTTTAAGATCATGCCTACCGCCTTAACTAGAGCAGTACACATAACTTTCAACAGCTACAGTTACAAAAGAGGATTCTGATCAGAAAAGCTTAGCTCATAGAGCTGACAGCCCACAATGACTCTTTTTAGTAAAAAAACTCTTACCAAATGAGCAACCCATTCAGAAGGGGTGCATCCACTGATATTAGTAAAAATGTCAGCAATGAGACCTGAGTAAACCAAACAAACTCAACCAATTTAAATGTTGATGAGACCCAACTACAACAATGAAACTTGGCCACAAAATACAATTTACTGTGACAAAAATAGATATATAGTAGAATGGGGACACAAACCCCTTCAAAGGTAGCTCAACCTCAATGAGCACTAACAGCCACATCTTTAGCGGAGAATGGCGGTCCCACAAATGGGGCAACTCATGGCAAAGCAAAGATACTAGTTGGAAATACCCCTTAAAAAGTCCTTTCTCAGCCCAGTACACCCAATATTGAGCACCCACCCTCCTCAAAGATGGCAGAAGCCCTACCTACTAGGGGGCCAATCTCCAACAGTTTGCTCTTTATGCAGGAAAATGACTACCCCAAGTTAAAAAAAAATAACTGGGAGAGATCCAGTATTAATGCTACTGGAGAAAGTTTTCAGCAATTTTCACTGACAAAAATTTGTCTCCTCATTTGACTAACCCCTTATGAACCCAGAACCCAATGAGGTTACAGTCACTTTAGGATCCCCAATAGCTATAAAGCTGGAAGAAATTTATCAGAATGGTCCCTGACAAAAAATAAGTCCCTCCATTTGACTAACCCCTTATCAGGTTTAAAACCTGATGAGGTTAAAGTTGTTTTAGGAATCCCCATTAGCAAAAAATGGAGTAAACTTATTGATAATCATCCCCAACAAAGGTCAGTCCTCCCAATTGAATAACTCTTTATTGGGTCTGAACCCCAATGAAGCAACAATTGCTTCAGGTGCCTCCAATTTATGAAACTGGGGAAAAATTATCAGCAAATATCTCAGATAAAATAAGCCCCCTCATTTGACTAATCCCATGTCAGGTTAAACCCAGATGAGGTTACAGTCATTTTGGAATCTGACTCAGACTCATCAGACAATCTAAAACCATTACTAAAAATAACCAAAAGTAATGGTAAAAACCCTAAATCTGCTGAAAAATCCAAGAAACAAACAGTGCACCTCATAATACACTAGTGAACTATACTCTGATACAGAAGGACATGCTGGCTTGTAAAGCATCTCCACACATGAGATGATGCAATTAGAAAATCTGCAGTTCCCATATGCAATGGCAACCCAATGGATTTCAAAAGTCATATCCCCTGCTACAGTGGCAACATGGCGTGCAAATAAAATTTCTTTTAGAGCTGCAAAGTGGTGGATTGATACACAAATCTGTAACACATGGGTTCGTACCAATATGTGACATAGGATTTGGGAAGCACAATCCATGTTACCAACCACATGACTGACAATCCTGCAGAGAACCACCCCTGAACCTGCACACCATTACCAGAGTTTGCAATGTATTTGCAGACCAATGTTCCAGTGATGCTGCATGCAAGAAGCAAAGCTTGGCCCCATGATAATATAGCAAGTGAGGCCAATGCCTAGCCCAGCTCAGTAGTGGAGCTCATCATTCTGGTTATTTGAAAATGATATTTTCTTTTAAATAAAACTTATACTAGTTTTTAAGCAAGCAACAACGCTGAAATATTTATTGTAATTATTCTTTGATAAAATGAAACTGTATTTACAGTTACCATTTCATCATTTTAAAGCATCTGCAATAGTTTAAATTATTAAATCCTAGATTAGGTTTTTGAGTACATCCAAATTGTTGCGCATTAAAGTTCTATATACCAAGTTATGAAAATTAGGATTTGAGACACCAGTCATTTGATACGCCAGATTAGCCCTTGGTCTCGAATCCACAAATCCTTACCTATGGTTTCTGACTCTAATAGTTTTTTCTGATTGGTCTGACTCTTTAAATCTGATCTCCAAATTTGCATGCAAATTTGAATTGATGTTCACAAGGACAATTTATAGATCAGGCTGGCCTCAATCCATCACATCACCCCCTTGTAAATCCAAAGACTCTTGGATCTTCTTGGGACAGTGTGCACACTCCTCTGATGTTTGCCAGGTCACTTCCTCCACCAGATATCCTCTCCACTTTACCAGGAATTGCTGCTGACCCCTCACCCAACACTCCTTTAGGATTTTCTCAACTTCATATTCCTGGTTGTCCTCCTCCTGAGGGCTCAGCAGCCCAGGCCGCTCTGGTCCACACCTCCAGAATCCTTAAAGCTGTGAACCATGTATAACTGGATGGGCTCTCAACCCTTTCAGGAGGTCCAACTTGAATGCCACCTTGTTGATAACCTGAATCACCTTATATGGTCCTAAGAACTTCAGTCCAAGTTTCTGGCTCTTCACTGGTACTGCATAATTCTGTGCCGCCACCAACACCTAATCTCCTGGAGCAAACAATGGGTCTGGCACTCTTTGTCAATCTGCATACCATTTTTCCCATGCTGTGGCATGCTCCAGGTTGTTTTGCAATTTCCTTCTGATTTCTGTCATTCTTCAAGATAATTTGTCCGCCCCCTGGCATACTCCACTATCTGACCCCCATCCAACGCTGGATTGGATCCATGATTAGCAAAAAATGGCATCATCCCTGTCAATGATTGATGGTGGTTATTGTAGGCAAACTGAGCCAGTCTTATCCAGGTAACCCAATCATCCCACCAATCTGAGACATAGCATCAGAGGTATTGCTCCAATATCTGGTTTACCCTTTCTGTCTGCCTATCAGACTGGGGATGATATGCTGAAGCCCTACATGAGCGTATCTTCAAGTTACTGAGAAAACTTGACCATAATTTTGATACAAATTGGGGACCATGATCCAAAATGATCTCTGCTAGTAGGCCATGATGGGCAGATAGCTCATCAATAAAAACCCTTGCAGTGCCTTTGGCTGAGAATTTTGAGGTAAATAGGAAAAACTTGGCATATTTTGTTAAACAATCAACAACAACCATTATTGCATTTTTCCCCTGGATCTTAGGTGACCTCATAATGAATTTTAGCTAACTGACCCCCACAACTGACTTGGAATCTGGAGTGGGACTAACTTACCCACGGGCTGCCTTTACAATGGCTTCAACCGTGCACAAACCAAGCACTCTGCCACGTATTTTGTGAAATCCCTTTACATTCTGGACCATGAAAACTTATGTCACACCAATTCAATCATCTTTGCAACCCCAGGATGTCCCACCAATGGTTGGTCATGCGATGCCTGCAGCACTTTCCACTGCAGTGATGGGTTCAGAACCCATATCTGTGAGTCATGATACATAATTTCATTGTTCTTCTCATATTTATGATGATGGCTGTGCCATTGGCCCTCTGCTGTTTCTGCCCATAACTGCTGACCAAATGATGTCCTCCTTTGCTTCCTTTGAATCTCCCCTTCCAGTTCATCCTCCTCACTCACCAGCATG